>PVHY01008342.1:0-62152 GCA_004024945.1 Uropsilus gracilis
AGAGGGAGCGGGCGCGGGCGCCGCGGGAGGGCGGGCGGCGGGCGGGAGGCGCGCCCGGCCCCCGCCGCCCTCCGGCCGCCGCCGCCGCCGCCGCCGCGGGCTCGGCAACTCCGGCTCGCGCCCGGCCCCGGCCCCGGCCCGGTCCCCGCCGGCCGCCCGCCCGCCGCCGCCCGCGGGCTGGGGCCGGCCCGCGCCCCCGCGTCCCCGTACCTCGTAAAGGTCCCCAGAAGCCATGCCAGGCTGCGGAACTTGGCTCGCCGGGTGTGCGCGTCTGCTCGCTCGCGCCCTCCGTGCGTGTGCGCGAGGGGGCCAGTGTGCGCGTGTGTGCGCGCGTGTGTGTGTGCGAGTGTGTGTGGTGTGTTGAGTAAACTGTGTTTTTGCAGAATGACAGGCTTGGGGGCTGCCTATGCGCAGAATCAGAGCGGGCGGCGGCGGGGCTGGCGTAACCGGCAACGGCGGCGGCGGCGGCGGCAGCGGCGGCGGCGGCGGCGGCACGAGCGCGGGCAGCAGCGACGGCCGCGCAGCGCGCCCGGGAGGCACCGACGCGGCCCGAGCGCCGCGGCCCCCGCGACCCGGCGACCCGGCGGCGGTGGCTGCAGCGGGCAACGGCTCGCCCCGGCGCCGCCTGCAGGAAGCCGCCCCGCGCCCGCCGCCGGCCCGGACGCGGCTGCCACTGGGCGAGTCCCCGCCCCCCGGGAGACCGGCCCGGCCCCCGGGGCGGGGGGGGGGCGGGGGCGGCGGCCGGGCCGCGCCGCGCCGCGCCCCGGGGGACCGGTCCGGGAGCCCGAGAGCGCTCCGGCCCGCCCCGTCGCCCCGGGCCCCTCGGGAGGCGGGCGGCGGGGCCCCGGGGGTGGGGGGCAGCCAGTTGCCCGCCACGCGCACCCGGCCCGGGCTGCGAAGGGGCGGCCGGGGAGGCTGGTAGAGGTCTGCGCTGGCCGGTCGCAAAGAGGGGTCCCCGGCTGGTCTCCGTGGGCCTGGGGGCTTCGCCTCTTGCACCCGCTCAAACACCCCTCGAGAGGGGACTGGGCGCCGCCGTGGGAGACCTGGCCCCGCGGGGCTGCGCGGCCCCTCCCTGGCGGCCTAGCCCCTCCCTCCAGTCGGGCTCGTCAGAGGTGGAGGCCCCAGGGAGGAAGGACGAAATGGCCCATCCAGAGGCGTCAGAGAGCCGGGACAGCACCTTGCCAAGCCCTGGAAACTCTTTGCAGTCAGGCATGGCCTCCCCCTCTACGACCCTTGTCCCTCTCGTCCATTCACTCACCTACTATTCACCAAGCATTTCCCAAACTCTGTGCAACTGCGTCGTATCCCTGGACAGGCACAACTGGGACCTTGCCCGCAAGGAGCTTTGCGTCCAAAAGCAGAGACTAGCTGCACTCACTTGAGGAGGATTCGATCTTCCACAAAAGGAATTCCTACTCGGTGCCAGGTTCCAGGGCTGGAGGAATCAGGAAAGCTCTCCAAAAAACTCAAACCCGTTCTGAAGTCCTCTCTTCCACTAATACAGTGGATAAGTGGTCACCCTTCTGTTGGAAGCCTTCCCTCTATACAAGCTATAATTACCTCAGTACCTGGGGAAGCAGGATGCTCTGGAACTGGAAGAGAGGTCTTCCTCATCCCAACCCAAAAAATGTCCAGTTGGTCAGTTGCTCCAGACTGATGTGGTCTTAACACATATCCTCCCTCCACCATTTCCTATTTATGACAAAATTACTTTACCCATCTCAACCTTACTTTCCTCCTCTCTAAAGTGGAGCTAGTGATAAACACCTCAGGTAATGTGAGCACTGAGTAGAGGATCTCTGCCTCCATGGAGTGACCTACCCTAGTCAAGCTCAGTAAAGGTTATTTGTGAATCTAGCCCCTCAAGGACCCTTGTGGAGAATGAAATAGCAAAGGAGAACGGTTGACAAAGGGGAAGAGTAGTCCATCAGCCGTCGAACTTTTAAAAGTTAGCAATTTTTCCATTAAAACAAAACACATAATTTGGACCAGAAAGTCTTCATGTCTGGCACAGGCAAGCTCACATTAGTGTAGGTAGGCAATTCTCTTTACCTAGAATGTCCTTCCTCACTGGATTCTTCTGGAACACCCTTCCTCTGCCTGCAGGGGCTTGTTTATCTTTGTGTGGCAAGCATCTATCACTATTCCTGGCAGAGACTAGGTACACAACGAATGCTTGTCAGACTCTGCCAGTACAACAGATTTTATACCACTCGCTATTTCAAATCTCATATTAAAATGGTGAGGGGGGAAAAAGGGCGAGGGTGTGGGAATGAGACATAAGAAAGTATATTTGGTTTAGAAACTGGAAATGGTTCTAGCAGTTCTCTTCCCCTTTCATACAGATACTTTCCTACTGGTCATGGTTTGAAATAATAACATTAATAATAAGCAGTTCTCTATCTGTAGGTCACAAAACAAATTTTAATGGTCCTTAATTTGTACTTGAGAATAAATGCAGCACCATAGCATGAGGATGTAATTTGGAAGGAGAAGACAAGAAAGGAACTAGGCTTGGAAATAATACGCTCAGCCAAATTTGAATACATAATCAGTAGTTTTACAAAAACACCAAAAACTTGACTTGTGCTGGCCAAATACTCCCTGGGAATGTGAGCACAGTTTGAAAAACCCTAGTCTAGACAACAATTGTTTACAGAGCTCATAGGAGGGGATATTCATTGTGGAGTGGCATGCTCTGGAAAGATTTTATGGAGGAGGTAGCATTGAAATGGATCTTAAAGACTCACAGAAAAGGAGCGATGGTGATTTAATTTGGGGAAACAGATAAGAGTAGAAGGTAGGCAGTGCTGTCATGGTATGGGAAGACTAGAAGATGGATGGTGAGAAGTACATTGGCAAGTGAATGTGGGTCAGTTCTTGGAAAGTGTGAAACACCCAGCTGGGAAGTTTGGAATTTAGAAAATCAGCCATGGAGAACTGTAGAAGACTTAAATCCATTGAAAATGTGTAACAGTCAAAAGTGTGTATTGGAAAACAAATTCTAAAAGAAATAAGAGAAAGGGGCAGCAACAAATGAGGTAGGAAAACAAATTGCAGTGGTCCATGGTGGTGGCAGTAGAAATGAAGAAGAAAAACTTGATTTGTAAGACTGTTTGGAAGAAAGATACCACTGGCCACAGATTTTCATTACTCTTACTGCTTCCAGAAAGCACTTGATCAAGTCTACAGGATTGATGACCATAGGATATATATGTGTTTGGAGAAGGGGGTGAGCAAAGGATGCAGGTTTTAAACTGAATGACTGAGTGGTCTATCGTCATACCATTATTTTATTTTGAACTTACCTCTAGATCATCCCTGGTTACTAGAAAACCCAGAAATTTCCCTAAGGGATGAAGGGAAGGTTCTTCATGCTTTGTGAGAAGATCAACGAACCAATGGACAGTGTTGCACTTGGTTCTTTAGATGAACCATTGTTTGTAAGAATCTATTATTTATGGAGAATATTCCTTCCAAAAATGAGGACAGACCCTTCATAATTATCATAACTTAAAAGCAAGTGAGAGAAACTCTAACTTAACACAGATAATTCATTAACTCACATAGATTCGAAGAGTAAGGAATTGCTCTCATTGTTGGCTGGACTCAAAGTGTGGATGAATATAAAATGGACTCTCACACTCTGCCTTTGTTCCCACGCTGGCATCCTTCCTGTTAAAGGACTTCCTCCATGCAACTGAGACTGTAGTACCTGGGATCTCCCCCCATACCAGAGAGAGACTGTGTGGCTGATGCAGATCATGTGCTCTTGTTTTGGACTGATGACTACAGTTGATCACTGATATTACTCTCCAATTGGCCAACTTAAGCCACATGGCTACACATGGGGCAAGAAGAGTACAATGACTGATAGCTTTTCCAGAATCCTCATGTTGGACTGGGGATGAGCAGACAACCAATAGATAGGAAAGTGATGTTGAGAAGATAGAGCTACACTGGAACCTAGGTAAAAAGGGAACTTGAAAAGAAAGATAATGGCTGACTAATATATGCCTCGAGCTAGAGAAAGGACAGTCAGTTTAGTTACCCAAAGTAATATCTACAACCGTGAAATGGCATCAGAAAGTACTGATATTCTCCTTCTGGAATTACTTGATACCTGACCCTGACCTTCTGTGTAGTGTGGTGGTTGAACATGAGGATTCTAGAATCAGAATGTTGGGTTCCAATCTTTGAATCATCACTACCAGCTCCATGTTGTGAGGTTTTTTACTGAGCCTCTCTATCCTTCCATTTCCAATGTTAGTTATTTACTGCTGCAGAATAAAATACCCCAACATTTAGTGGTTTAAAACAAAATGCATTATCTCACAGTTTCTGTGGGTTAGGGATTTAAGAGCAGCTTAGGTAGGTGGTTCTGGCTAATAGTCCCTCATGGGGTTAGAGTCAAAGTGGTGGCAAGCACTGCCAGTACTTGAAGACTTGGCTGTGGTTGGAGCTTCCACCTCCAAGATGGCACCCATGATGGCCACTGGCAGATCTTAGCTTCTATCCATGTCAGCCTCCCCGCAGAGTTGCTCACACCATTCATATCTAGTTCCCCAAATACAACAAAGGAAAGCTAAGCTATCCAAGCTTCAGCTCTCTCAATACAGAGCAGGTTACTGAGCTGATGTCTCTGTCCATGTTAAGAGGGTTATTTGATGCACAGACAATTTACAGCCTGTCAAACTAAATGACCATTATTGTCACTTGATCCCACCCCTCACTTTAAAGACAAGAAAACCAACCCCAGATTGGGTGACTCAACAGAGAGCGGGAGGACATTGTAATACCTTTGATCATCAAATCTTAGAAGCCAAAATTCTATCATATTCTGCTGTTTGTAGCTGAGACACTAAGCCTTGCCCACACTCAAAAGAAAGTGATTTAACCTCCACCTTCTAAAAGGAAGACAATGAAGAAATTTATAGACATACTTTAAAAATACAACACCTGCAAATTGAGGGAACAGAGAGTTGTTTTGGAAATGAAATGAGCTACTACCACTTTCAAACTTGTATGTGCCACTAACAACTCTGAAAGTTTAAGCTTCTCATAGAAAGACATTAAATCAAATATCACCTTTAAAAAACTTTTCAAACCATGTGGAAACCCTTGTCAGTAATTAAACTTTATTTTTAGCATCAATTTAAAATTATTTTACTTCACAGAAGAAGCAAAGGGGGAAGAAGCCCAATGGACTATGGATTATGGATGCTTTGGTGGTGGGTGTGAAAAGGTATGAATCTATATCTTTAAATAATCTAGTGTTGTAAACCAACATGCCTCAATAAAATATACAATTAAGATTCCTACTTCAATAATAATGATCATTAAAGTTAAATGTACCCTGTGTCTGCAATGAGCTAGGTGTCATTCTTACTGAACCAAAGAAATAATGAGTGTCCTGCCCTCAAGAAGTTTACAATATAGTGGAGGAAAGAGAGAATAAAATAAGAAAGCAAAAACACACATAATATTATTCTATGTATTGATTAGTACTATGAGGAAAAAATGAAGCAAGGTGATGAGATGGAAAACTGAGACAAATGTGCGTGGGGGCCGGAAGAGGATACTGGCTTAAATATAAGGGGGCTAGGCAAGACTTCATGAAGATGGTAACATTCAAGCTGAAACCTGAACAGAGTCAGAGAGAACGGGAACTAAATCAGAGGGCAGAGAGTGTCAGAGAGAGAAAACAGCAAGGGCAAAGCCCAGAAGCTAAAGAAGCTGAGTGTGTTCAAGGTCCAGTGGTTAAGCTAATGTGGCTGAAGCTGAGTGAGCAAGAGGGAGAACAGACAGGGTAAGTCGGAGAGCTAAGCAAGGATTGGGTCTATGTAGGACCTCGTAGGCAGGTCAAGGGATGCCACCACTCAGGTCGTCGGGGTCTTTGAGTAAAGGAATGACCTGAGTAGGAGATCCCATGTTTCTTGTGTAGAAAACAGGATGAAGAGAATTGTTGGACACCATCACAGAAGTGCAAGTGTGAGAGCCTCATGAGGTGGGCTAAGGAGGAAAGTGTCCACATGACACAAAGGAAGTGGCTGAGTTGGGGTACATCAGGACTAAGCAGAAGGAAAGGAAGAGCCTACATTTTTTGGTCTGGGCCTCTAGAAGAATGGAGATGTTATTTGCTGTCATGGAGAAGATTGGGCAAAAGAACATTTCATAGGTGATATGAGGGGTAAGTGGAAGGGAAATTTATAGTTCAGTTTTAAGACATGGTCATTTTCAGGTGCGTATTGGACATCCACATGGAGATGAAGAGCTATTTGAGGGTGAGTCAGGAACTTAGGCTGAACGTTGAGTGGGAATAACCCTCATGTTGGGTGTAAGGAAGGAAGCACCACTGGTTCCTCAGCTCTGGAATGAAACAGGGCCAAGGATGGAGCTGTAAACAGTCTAGCATCTAGAGGTTAGAAAATAGGTGAGAAGATAAGAAGGAGTTTGAGAAGGGGGGATGGAGATAGGAGGGAACCAGGAGGGGGTTGTGACCCAAATTCAAATGAGAGCTGGTCATTAAAGTCAGTGGAAGGTTGGGAAAGAAAAGGACTGAGCAAGTGATTTGGCAACATGGTGATCTTTGGTGACCCTGACAGGACGTGTTAAGGGGAGCAGTAAACTTGAAAGAAATCCAGACCCAAGTGAGTTAAAGAGAGTTTGGATGGAAAAGAAATACAGATGGAGAGCACAGGTGATTCATTCAAGTTCTGTTGCTATAAAGAGCAGAGAAGTGGGTCAGGAGGTGGAGGGGGGCATCGGACACAGGAAGGGTTTTTATTAGAGAGGATGTGACAACATGTCTGTGCAGTGATAGGGATGATGCAGTAAAAAGGAGGCGATGCCCACGTAGGAGAGAGAAGAGAGATGGGCTGGAACAGGATCTTTGGAAAAGCTGGTTGAGAAGGTCTGGACATAGGAGCACAGAGCATTTGTACTTGGTCAAATACTGTTCCCCTAAAATTCCACACAGAACCAGAACATGTGACAGATTTGATTATTTGCAGATATGATTAAGATGAAGTCATAAAGGAACAGGTCAGTTATAACACAATAACTAGTATCCTTATAAGGGAAAATAGAGACACAGAAACTCAGGGAGGATAACCTGATGATGTGAACAGGGTTTGGAACAGTGTGTTCACAAGCCAAGGACTGCCAGCAGCCCACTGAAGTAGGAAGGAAGAAATCTTCCCCAGAGTCATGAGAAGGCATGCAATCTGGCCAACACCTTGGCTGCAGACTTTTAGCATCCAAAACAGTAAGAGACTTTGATCTTGTTGTATAAAGACACCAACTTGTGATAAGCTGTTGTGGCAACCACAGGAAGTGATCACATGGTCCACTGTAAGCACAAGGAAGGTCAAGTGCATGACCACAGATGAAGTCATTCACAGGCTTGGAACTCACATGTATTTTTTCTGTATTCTCCATGAAATCATGGGATGATAGTGATGGGAAAGAAAGGTACCAGAGGGGAACAGGGGAAATTTTATTTGCCTAGAACAATACTAGTCAGTCTGTTGTCCAAAAAGAACTCTTTATAGCATCTCTTTCCTATCCCAAGCATATCCAGATGCAGTCCCCAAAAAAAGCATGGATTTTCTATTGTTAGATGTCTGGAAACTATGCTAAAATAAACAAGATGGCTTAGAGAGAAGAGGAAATTATTGACCCTTTTATAGTATAGATATATACTATATGATACAGTGCAAGTGACCAGATGGTTAATTGTTGCCATAAGTTAATCAGAGCAGTCACACCAGTGAGCGTGGCTATGATTTATCCAGTTGCATTCAATTGTCCAGGGGCTGGGCACTAGGTTTGACCCAGGGAGGGATTTACCACGTGAATTCAATGGAAGGTGAGAGAACAAGGAGTTAAGACTACATCTAAGGAGGTGATTATAATGAGAGGATGATGATTACCAAACCTAAGGTGAGAACACAGGGCCTGAGGTAGAGGTGGCACTAACAACGTGTTGGCCAATGAATTAGAACTAAGGTCGCTTCAGTGAGAAGAACTATAACAAGTGATAAGGACTCCCGAAATGTGCCACCAGTAACAACAGCTACCAATCTTTGGAATACATGCTTTTTGCATACATGTGTATCTATTATTTCCTTCCCTCTTTCTTGCCCAATTCCCACTGCAAGGACCTGCTGTTGTCCCACAGAACAGAAACAGGATCAATGCTCAGAAACTTAGAGATTTTAAGACTAGGGGATGAATCTGGGGTGAGGGCTCCTGAGAAAGACCACAGCTAGTGACCTGGAAGAGGGGTTGACAAGTGGGGGAATGGAGAGCAAAGATGAAGGGCCTCCCAGAAGCCCAACTAGGATAGTCTATGAAAGGCCTTAATTGAAGGGAAAGGGAAAGAAATGCGGTTAGTGGTGCAACTGCCATTCCCTGTAGGTTCTACAGGCAGAACTCAATATGCATGCTGTATCACTCTGTCACTGTGACAAGGTGAAAACTATTGGTTCCATTTTATGAGATTCATTTTGTGGATAGGGAGGAAAAGTCCATGCCTCTGGAATACGCTCTCAAAGAGACAGGTAAAGCTTCTGTTGCTTTAAGTCGGTACAGACACCCCATGGGCTACATGCTGGGGAAGAAGTTATCTTTTGCAGAGACCATCAAGAGAGAGAAAATCACAAGTGTTTGACCTTGAGCTTTGACTAGAGTTCTGTGACACTGATATCTTGGAGAGGGAGGTGGGTGGGTTCTAGAAAGCAAACAGTATCAGTTTTTCAGTTTTGTGTGATATAAAAGAAAGGAAGTTGATTCAGCTCATGAAACTCAAATTGCTTTGTCTAGGAAGAGCAAAATACAACAATTTCTTCAGTTGGTACAAAGCAATGACATTATAAGATTATTATGAGACACATGTGCCAATCAGTGTGGCTTGAAGTGACTAAACTGCTATCTCAATCAGAGGTTCTCAACTTTGTAATCAGGTACCTTGACACTCTTCAGTATGAATGGGAATTCCAAAGAACTCTTGTTTATCTGGGGATATGGTTAGTCCTACTCAGTGTATTCCAAATTAAGTTGAAAAAAGTAACATACAAACTCACACTTCACATGCTGTCAGAATGATAACATTATTTATTTATCATGTAGTGTGTGGGAAAGTCCTGTGTACACTAGTGACAGAATTAAAATGGAAAAAGCGACAAAACCTCAGTATTTCATTATTAAGATCATTGTTTTGACTCTATGGATCTGCGACATGGCTTCAGGGGCCCCAAGGTCTCTCCTAATGTGCTTTAAGACAAGCAGGTCTAAAGAATCATGTAAAAGTCTTTGTTGTCCACAATGAGATACCACCTTACACCAGTAAGAATGGCCCACATCCAAAGAATGGGCAACAGCAAGTGCTGGCATGGATGTGGAGAGAAAGGAACTCTCTTACACTGCTGGTGGGAATGTAAACAGGTTCAGCCACTATGGAAAGCCTGTGGAGGACCCTCAAATTAATAAAAGTAGAACTATCATTCGACACAGCAATAACTCCCTTGGGAATCTATCCAAAAGAGACCTCAATATGGGTACAAAGGGACACCTGTGCTCAGATGTTTATTGCAGCACTATTTATAATTGCAAAGACCTGGAAGCAACCTAAATGCCCCCAAACAGATGACTGGATGAAAAACAATGTGGTATATATACACAATGGAATACTACTCATCAACAAAAAATGACAGATTTGATGATTTTATGATAACATGGATGTACTTAGAAGAAATCATACTAGCAGAAACAAGTCAAAAAGAAAAAGACAGAAACCAAATGGTTTCACTAATACTTGGGATATAGGAAAAAAAAAACAAAAGCAATGAGGATAAGTCAAAACAAGTTAACAACCAAACTGAAGCACACAACTTGGGGCACGGCGGAAATAGGGAGAATGATCAGGGAGGGTAGGGGAGGTGAATCCCTGGGATTACAAAGATGTAAAATGTGTATATAAATAATTTTTTTAAAAAAGACTTTGTTGTGAGCAAATTTACATCTCTGATGGTAATAGGATGATGTTTATTTTCTAAAAAGATTTAGAATGTATGGTTCCTACAACCTGGAAGGGGAGTATGCATGTTATCAGTCAAGAAGTTCCTTCAAAGAAGCCCAGGAGTAGAGGCTTAGGAGCTGTTACCCACAACCTAAAAGTTTTCTTCTTTATCACCAACTTCCAGAGAAACCCCACAAGAGCAAAACTAGAGTATACTGAAGGAGTCCTGCAGAAAAGTCTCCTGTTCCTCTACCTCCTTCTTCATCTTTCTCTCCTCCTCCTTTCTTCTTTTCATAACCTGTTTTAAGATGAAAATTCCCAAACCCAAAATGAAATGCAAAAGGAAAGAACAAAGCAGTGAGTCTGTGTGTACCCATTATGCAGCTACAAAAACCACCAGTTCAAGGCCATACTTATTTCATCTCTGCCATCCCATTCCTTCTCCCTACATACAGGTTCTTATGACACAAGTCTCAGCACATTGTTTTATCTGCAAACAGGCCAATACATATGTCTGGAAGAGCAGGACTGGTCTCAACGCCATTGCATCTAAATTAATGCCAATTTCTTGATACCATCAAATATCCAATTGATGTCAATTTTTTCCATTATGTCAGTGCAACTTCAGGAAGTCCTTATCATTTCCACAACTTTTTAGGAATAAATATGCATGTGAAACATTTAATGTTAGCTACTACTAAAGTTTTCAAATAAGATACACAACTTTTGGGTTGCTCTATTCCTTGCAATATTACAATTAAATATACAGAGAAAAAATTAGCAATACAAAAAAATGTTGAAACAAACACCATGATTTTGTGACATGTAGGAAAAGAAAACCATTGTGATATTATTTATAATAGTCAAGCTAGTCTATGAGTGAGTGAATAAAGTGTGAAATTTATATTCACTACATATATATGTATATATGATATATATATAAACCATAGAAAAGAATAAAATTCTGCATTTTACCAAAGAAGATATACAGTTCACAAATAGACACATAAAAAAGATGCTCACTTATCATTAAGGAAGTGTAAGTCAAAACCTCAGTGAGATTTCACCTCATACAAGTTAGAATAACTTATCAAAAAGTAAAGAAATAATAAAAGTTGGCAAGAATGTGGAGAAAAAGAACCCTCCTCCACTGCTGGTAGATTATAAATTTATGCAGCCATTATGGAAAACACTATGGAGGTAACAAAATAAATTTTAATTGAACATATGATCCAATAATTCCCTTCTGGCATTCACCCAAAGAACATGAAAGCACTAACTCAAAAAGATATATGTACCCCTGTGTCCGCTGCAGCATTCTTAACAAAAGCCAAGATATGGAACCAAAAGCCCAGTGACCGAGAATAAAAAAAGATGTGATATGTAGTCACAATGAAAGAAAATGTAGTAGATAGTCACAACAAAGTACTAGTCAGCTATAAAAAGATGAAATCTTGCTATTTTCAACATATGGATGAACCTTGAGGTGATTGTGCTAAGTAAGATGAGTCAGAAGGAAAAAGACAAACACTGTGATTTCACTCATTTGTGTAACATAAGAATAACAAAAACAGACCTTTACAACTCTGACAACAAAATGGTGACTTCCAGAGAAGAAAAGAGCAGACTATGGGTAGAAGAGGTGAAGTGAACAGTAGTAGAGGGTCATGGACATTCAATACCATTTGAAAATGCAATCTTGGAATGATACTGCATTGTAAACTAATGTTCCCTCAGAGGAAGGAAAGAAGGAAGGAAGAAGGGAGGGAGGAAAAAAGGGAGGAGGGGAAGGAAGAGAGGGAGGGGGATGAGAAAGAAAGAGGAGGGAGGAAGATAGAAGGAAGGGGGAAGGAGGGAAGAAGGAAAGAAAATTTCATAGTTTAATATAACATGAATGGACCTTGAGGGCATTATGCTAGTGTCAGAGAAAGACAAATATTTTAAGATATCATTTTTATGTGGAATCTACAAACTAAACAAAACAACCCCTCCCCCCCAAAAAAACACAAAAGACAAACTCACAGATAACAGGTTGGTGATTGACAAAGGTGGGGATTGAGGAGTAGGAGAAAAGGATGAAAGGGTCAAAGCTATAAAATACATACGCTCTGAAAATTCAATATACAGCATGATGAGTATTGCTAATTACACTGTACCATATATTTGAATGTTGTTAAAAGAGTAAATTTTAAATCTTCTCATAAGAAAAAATATTTGCATCTATGTATGGTAATAGACGTTAGCTATTGCAGTTATTTTCAATTAAATATATAAATCGAATAATTATGTTGAACACCTGAAACTAATATGTATTGATCATATATTTCATTTTAAAAAAGAAAAATATGGATGGATAGAAGGAGGGAAAGAAGAAAGGAATGAAAGGAGGAAGGGAAAAAGAGAAGGAAGAAGAGAGGGAGGGAAGAAAAGGGGAGAAAGGGAAGAATGAGAAAGAAAGAGATGAGGCAAGGATAGAAGAAAGAAGAAACATGACAAAATTATATAAACAACATTAGGAATGGTAAAAGGGCTTGTTCTGAAAGACTCAAAATCCATTTGGTCTTACAGTTAAGGTTAACAATGTAAAGTGACCGCTATCGCCATCTGTTGGTAGCAGAGATTTGACACCTTTCATGTGACCACATCTAAAAGAGCTTGTAAAAGGAAAATTTTGAATTGTTTTGAATTTTGAAGTTTCTGAAGTATTTTTAAATGTACACAAATCTTAGATGCTATGCCAATTAATTTTAAAATATTTTTAAAATAAAAACTTTTGTTGGAAATCAAAAGTAGATAAAGTTGACTTGAGAAAGGACAGAAATATAAAAACGATATGTTAACAAGTAAGAAAAAAATTTCCCCAGACAATGTCATAGATGAGTAGTATTAAGAAAAATACCCATTCCTGGATAAAGGACCTGGAAGTGAGACCTGCAACCATAAAATACATAGAAGGCAAAACCCTTCATGAATTGATTCACATCAGAAATCCATTTTGGGAAACAACTATGGCTGGCAAAAAAATGAAGGAAAACAAACAGCTGGGACTATATTAAACTAAAAAGTTTCTGTTCAGCAAAAGAGACAATAATCAAAACAAAAAGAAACCCAACCGACTGGGAGAAAAGTCTTGCCCTCCAGAGAAGTGACAAGGGTCTGATAACAAAGATCCACAAAGAGCTCTCACAGCTCAACAAAAACAAAGCAAAAAACCCAGTCAAAAAATGGGGAGAAGAATTAAAAAGACACTTCACCAAAGAGGAGATACAGATGGCTAATAGGCATATGAAAAAATGTTCCACATCACTAAAAATCAGGGAAATGCAAACTAAAACCACACTGAGATATCATCTTACACCAATAAGAATGGCCCATATAAATAAAACAGACAACAAGTTATGGCGGATGTGGAGAAAAAGAAACTCTCTTACACTGCTGGTGGGAGGGCAAACTGGCCCAACCACTATGGAAGACCGTGTGGAGGACCCTCAGACAATTGAAAGTGGACTTATCATTTGACCCAGCAATCCCACTACTGGGAATCTATCCAGAGGACATGAAAACATTAATTCAAAAGGACACCTGTACATGCACGTTCATTGCAGCTCTGTTTACAACTCCCGAGATTTGGAAACAAACCAAATGCCTCAAAACAGATGATTGGCTAAAAAAAATGTGGTACATATACACAATGGAATACCACGCATCAATCAAGGAGGACAAACACATGTCATTCGCAGCAACATGGATGGAACTAGAAAGACTCATATTAGCAGAAATAAGTCAAAAAGAAAAAGAGAAATACAGGATGGTCTCACTTATATGATGGATATAGGGAAAAACAAACAAACGAACAAGAAAAAATAAAAACAACCAATGGGACTGAACATTGGAACAAGAGAGGAGGAGGGGGAAGAAGGTGGGGGAGGTGAAGAACACAAACGATCAGGATGGTTAACAGGTGTTAGTGAAGTGAGAAAGCCCCGGGGTACACAATAATGCAATAATGTAATATAAATAAAAATACATATATATATGCAATAAATAAATATATAAATAAATAAATAAATAAAGGTCCATTCCTGTATTTTTGAAATTGTTCCAAAATGAAAGAGAAATTTCTTTAATAAATGTTATAAAATCAATATATATCTCTGATACCACAAGAGAACTGACAAAAGTATCCCCCAAAAAAGAAATTTGAGATAAAATACAATTTTGATTATTCTACAAAGTTAGTCTTAAAATTATATCAAATTAAATACATCCATATATTCAAACAACATCACTGTATCAAGTCAGCATTGTTTCCATTTGTGCCAAGGATAGTTCAATATTATGAATTCATAATTCTGGTTCACCACAGCAATAGACACAAAGAGAATAACTTTACAGAGGTCTTGAAGGGTAAAAAGAAAAATCCATTGATAAAATTAAACTACAAACTACACATATTATTAAACAATCCTATTATACTACAAATATAAGACTAGTTCATAAACATCAATAAGATTTCCTCTCCTAAAATCAGGTACAAAAAAATGACACCTGAAATAATCACTATTACTCAAGATTGTCTTAAAATTTTTGGTCAATAAACTGTTAGCAAAAGAAACAATACATAAATAAAAGTAGTTTACCTAACAATCTGGTTTCAAAAATAAAAGATAACTAACTAAAAACTATTAAATTCATTCATTCAGAGTTCTTATCTCTTAAAAAATAAATTTGAAACAAGTCAATAGCTTTCCCTTATATTAGTTACAATCATTTATATAATATCATGGAGGAGGAATAATTTCACAAAAGATTCAAAACTATAAAATTTTTCAAATAAATTTTAAATTTGAGACATGCACCTTAAAATATTTAAAAAATAAAAATACACTTGAATAAACAAAGGAATACATTTTGTTTGTGGATGAGAAGACCTAAGATTGCAAACAAATTAGTTCTCCAAACTAACTCAATATGAAGTCAATATGTAATATGTAATTTCAACCAACATCTAAACAGTATTTCTAAAGTTCAAACAGGATCATAAATGAAAGAGGAGACATTACAACAGACAAAGCAAAAATCCAAAGGATAATCAGAACTATGAACATTTATATGCAAACAAATTCAACAATCTCAAAGAAATGGACACATTTTTAGAAGTATACAACAATCCAAAACTGGATAAAGAAAAAAAAAAAAAAAAACAGAAAGCCTAAATACCAATCACAAGCAGTGAAACAGAAGCAGTAACTAAAACCATCCCCAAAACAAAAGCCCTGAACCAGATGGATTCACAAACATCTCATAGAACTCATTCACAGGTGAGTTCTACAAGACAATCAAAGGTGACCTGGGGTCCATCCTACAAAAACTTCCCAAAAATTGATAAAGAAAGAATTCTACCAAACACATTCTATGAAGTCAACATTATACTAATACCAAAATCAAGTGAAGACAATACAAAGAAAGAAAACTACAGGTCAGCCTCCCTAAAGAACACAGATGCAAAAATCTTCAACAAAATCCTAGCAAACATAATACAATAATGCATCAAAAAGAACACAACGTGACTAAGTGAGATTTATTTCAGAGAAACAAGGATGGTTTAGCACTTGAAAATCAATAAATATATACAACACATCAATAAAAAGAAAAATAAAATCCATATGACTGTATCAATAGATGCTGAGAAAGTATTTGACAAAGTTCAACATATATTTATGATGATGGTCTTTGAAAATCATGGACTAGTAGGAATATATGTAAACATGATAAAAGCAATAAATGACAGACTCACAGCCAATATCACCTTAAATGGCAAAAATAAATAGAAGACCTCAGCCCTCCTGCTGAGATCAGGAACAAGACAAGGCTGTCCCCTTTCACCATTGTTTTATAATAAAGTTCTCGAAGTCCAAGGCAGAGCAAGAGAAGAATAAGACAAGAGAGGACAAACAAGGAATACAAGTAGGGAAAGAAAAAGTAAAACTATCACTGTTTGCAGATGACATGATAATATATAGAGAGAAGCCTAAGAATTATACAGAAAAACTAATGAAAATAATAAAAATAGTGAGGTAGCAGGCTACAAAATCAACACACAAAAATCAATAGGTTTTTTATATGCAAAAAATCAGACAGAAAAAGGAAAAAAATTAAGAAAACTACCCTATTTACAGTTGTACCAACAAAAATTAATTACCTAGGAATAAATTTAACAAAGGATGTAAAAGATTTATACAAAGAAAATTATAAAACATTGTTAAAAGAAATGGAAGAAGATAGAAAGAAATGGAAAGATATCCCCTGCTCATGGATTAGAAGAATTAACATTGTAAAAATGACCGTTCTACTAAAAGCAATCTACTAGTTCAATTTGCAATTCTGATAAAAATATCAATGACATTCTTCAGAGAAATGGAACAAATAATACCAAAATTCATCTAGAATAATAAAAAACCTCAAATAGCCAAATCCCTCCTGACCAAGAGGAGAGAATGGAGATATTACACTCCCAGGCTTTAAATTATACTACAAAGCCATTGTGATTAAAACAGTATGATGCTGAAACAAAAACAGACACACAGATCAATGGAACAGAATTAAAGCCCAGAAATAAAGTGCTACATACATGGTCAACTAATCTATGACAAAAGGGGCAAAAAAATACTCTGGAACAAGGACAGTCTTTCAGTAAATGGTATTGGGAAAACTAGACCACTATATGGAGAAGAATGAATATATTCCATACAAACCACATACAAAAACCAACTCAAAATGGATGAAAGATTTGGAGATAAGACTTGAAACTATAAAATACATAGAAGAAAATATAGCTAAACACTCCCTGACTTACACTGCAGAAGCCTCCTTCAGGACACATGTACACAAGTAAAGAAAAAGAAAACATAAACAGCTGGAACTACATCAAACTAAATAGCCTCCAATCAGGAAAAGAGACAATAACCAAAACCAAAAAGATGTCCAACTGAATGGAAAAATGCTGTACTCCATACACCTGATAAAGGTCTGATATCAAAGATCTACAAAGAACTCACATGACTCAAAAAAAAAAAAAAAAAAAAAAAAAAAAAAAAAAAAAAAAAAAAAAAAAAAAAAAAAAAAAAAAAAAAAAAAAAAAAAAAAAAAAAAAAAAAGCAAAATCCTGGTCAAAAAATGGGCAGAAGAACTTAAAAAACACTTCTTCAAAGAGGAAATATAAATGACCAACAGGGATATAAAAAAATGCTCAAGATCACATATTCAGGGAAATAAAGATCAAAGCCACAATGAGATAACCACCTCACACAGGTAAGAATGGTCCACATTTATAAAAAAAAAAAAAGAGCAATAACAAGGCTGGAGAGGATGTGGAGAAAAAGACACACTGCTAGTGGGAATGCAAACTGGTCCAATCACTATGGAAAACTGTGTGGCAGATCCTCAAACTACTAAAAATAGAGCTATCATTTGTTCCATCAATCCTCTTTTTGGAATCTACCCAAAAGATACACAAACACTAATTCAAGAGGAAACTGTACTACTTTGTTTATTGCATCACTATTTACAACAGTCAGGATATGGAAACAATCCAAATGACTTAAAACACACAAATGAATCAAACACTGTGGTATATTTACACAATGGAATATTATTTGACAATCAAAATGACAAACTTATGTCATTTGTAGCCACGTAGATGCAGCTAGGAGGAACCATGCTAGCTGAAATAATCCAGAAAGAAAAAGAGAAATAGCTTATGGTCTCACTTACCTGTGGGATATAGGGAACACAAACAAAAGGTTAAAAAACAAACAAACTGACAACAGAATTGAAGTATACAGCAAAGGGGGATGGGAAGGAGAGTGAAAGCAGGGGAGGGATGAGCACAAATGACTGGGATGATGGTTTACAGATGACATGGTGGTGGGAGAACTTCGGGGTATACAACAATGTAAGAAAATAAATATAATCAATTAAACAATTAAATAAATAAATAGTACTTCTATTAAAACCTGGACACAGACCTTCAAAATTTAACCTCAAATAATAAGCATAGAAAATACTTAAGACTTTCCATGGAGCCATAATTGACAAAAATATTACATTGATTTCAGGGTACAACATAATCATTTGATATATATATGTATATGTAACATACAATGAAATGAAAACCACAATAAATATTGTTAACATCCAGCACCATACAGTTACAAATACAAATCCATGAATAGCAAGATGAAAACCCCTTGACTTGACATAGAAATAGCATACACCTTATTCCTCTTTATTCCAGATGTCATAACCTTGGGTCCAGATAGCTCAACCTATTTTGAACAAAACCTGGGAATTGTGTAACTTGCTGAGTCATTAAGTTGACAAGGTATATTTTGAGAACAAATTCCTCCAAGGTTTGTAATGAGAACTGTATCATTTAACTTCCATCATGGCAGTAAATACACAAAGGGTTGCTTATTTGACTATCCTTTCAAAGGAATGTGGGAAGTTCCTAAATGAGAAGACCCAAAAGAAATGGAGAAATGCATTCTGTTCTGGTCTGGCAGGATCATCACCCTGACTTTGAGGCTCCACATGCCTCTTGTTGGATTCTACTTTTTTATCCAGGCTGAATGATGCCTGATTCTGGCTCCAGTCTGTTTTCTCATCATCTCTTCTCTCTAATGGTGGGGTGAAAGGGTGTGCATGGTCCTGCCTTTACCCAAAGGGCATCTTTGGTTGAAATCTAGATGAACAGCTACCACCTCTTCCATGCCAGGACTGAAACATTAGCCCTGGGGAATTGTTATCTACCAATATTCAGCTTTTTTTCTATCTCAGGGCTCTGAAAATGTACTTATCCCTGGGTAGATAGAGCATTACAAAGATTTCTGAGATCATCCAACAGAGCAACATCTGACACTTGAATTCTTCTCAGTAGAACATGAATTCTTGAAAGTAAACACTGAAAGATTAAATGAACAAAATTAAAACACCTAATGACTTCTTTGAGTCAAGGCAAGTCAAGCCGACAGGTCATTACTGGGCATCTATTGAAAGAGGGTCAAAAAGGTGCAGAGGCCACCAACCAACAAGCCACGTTCAAAATGCAGCCTCTGGCATCCCGGTTCCCTTAGGTACATATCACCTGAGCATAGCAGTTGCTAGTCAAATGCAGTTTAATAACAGGGTTTAATTACAAGGGAATATTAACAGGGAAAACGAAAAGTACTCAAAGCCACAAGTGATCAGTTATCTTACCCCAGTCACCATTTTCAGTCCCAAAGGTCCCAAAGACACATGTCCAAGATGATGCCCTTTACCCTTCCAAAACTGAGGCAGGCACTACAAAATCCAGTCTTTCTCCAGCATCTTCCCTTCGCTTCTTCTCCAGTGTGCCACGTTGCTCTTCAACAAGGTTCTTCATATTTCTTCCACAATTGCTGATGCATGAATCAGCTTTCCAAACCCCTGGCCAATTCCAGGTAACAGCTTACTATGCCACCTTGCTGTGGTATCACACTCTCCATATCACTACTCTTCTGCCAGCCACTCTCCCACCATGTGTCTCCTTGCCACCTCCAGTTCACTCTTCCTGAAGTTTCCCCTGGCCAGACCACATGGGCCTATTCTCCCAGTCCAACATCCTCACCTCTCCTCCTCTTTTTTTTTTTTCCCTATCCTTGCTCTTCCTTTTATTTGCCTTTTGGAGCTTCTCACTTCTTCTCTCGCATCTTTCTCTCACAACCCCACCCACCAGGGTACTCTGGCACCAACACAATTTTTAACTGCATCACTCACAACCCTATATTACTATCACAATTAACCTGTAGAAAGTACCAGCAGAGACAGAAATTAATAATTTAAGATGAGATTCTCTAAATAGGCAAAACATCGAGGCAATAACACATTTATTCAAATATTTAAAGTGAAATGTTCCAGATATGGGAAGTTTACCATTTTCAAGTGAAAGCTTGAAAAAAAAAGGAAATCTTTCCAAAGAAGCTAAAACATTTCCCTCCTTTAGGCAGAATATATAGAATGTAGATTAACCTTTTCTATATGTCTCTAGATGGTTATGAATGTCAACTATCACACTGTGCTGTGATATAGAGACCCCCTTGGGGGTTTTCAAGTATACAGAAGCCTGCAACTATACTGAAAGACACAGCGCGCTTTTACAGTCCTTGCTTCATATTTTGGCTTCTTAAAGTTTTGTATTGTTTGTTTGTCTCCCCTTATGTTGTCATTGCTTTCTTGCTTGGATCTGTATCCAAACTGAAGATTATAAGCTATGAGTAAGATCTGAGGTTCTCTGCTTAGATTCTACCTACTTATAGAGTATGATGGTTTGGGCATCTAATTTTCTACACAATTGCCACTAATTGTTTTCTTTTCTTCTCTTTTCTTTCTTTCTGGATTCTCAGCTAGTTGAAGAAAGGTAGGTTTGGTTGATTGATGACATTTGGTTAAATAAGATGTTGCTGAATGAGATGGAATGCATAATGAAAGCAAGCACAAGATTAAAAAAGGAGACTTTAGGAAATGACACAGGAAAAGTCAAATTTAGACCAAGCCAGAAGAAAGGAAGGAAGGGAGAGGTATTGATATTATCGTATCTCACTATTGCTATGTTCTTGGATGTGTACATACTGTTTCACATTTAGGATCACAGTTCAGATTTCATTTTTGCCTCAGAAAAGAGGAATTTGTTCAATGTTTGTAACAAAAACTCAGTGTTTGTTGTCTGTGCTTCAGTTTTGCAGTTTTACTGTCACTGACAAAGACATAAACTCTTTCTTTTCTGCTCTGCTATCATTCACAAACTGCCTACATCCTTGTGCTTACAAAATCATTGCTGTAGCACCAGATATCACATCCAACATCCAAAGCAGAAGAGGAAGGGGGGGAGTTTTTATCCCTGTGGGAATTTCTTTCTCTCCCTCTCCCTCCCTCCCTCCCTCTCTCCCTCTCTCCCTCTCTCCCTCTCTCTCTCTCACGTTGTCTTGTGCGCTCACTTGCTCGCTCATATCACCTTTGACAAACTCCTTTCATCTCCTTATCCACATTTAAGTTAGACTTCCAAATTGAGATAAGATCCCATTACTCTTGATTAAATTGGGATGTGGTTAGCAAAAAGGAAAGATAAAGTATGGGTCAGTATAGCTACAGACTATGACCATCATGCAGATACTGTCTCATTTAATCTGAACAACAATAACATTTTTTACTCCAAGAGAGAGACTGAAACTCCGAGATGTGACTTATCCAAATGCATACAAGGCTAAATTTGGATTTGCACCTATCCTCTCCATGATCATGAGCAGAGATAAAAACTTACCACTCATCTTTAGAAAACATATTCCAGCATGAACATAAAGTTTTTTTTCCAAATGTAAAGAACCTTCCAAGAAACAATATATTTATCTTCAGCCAGATTTGTAAAAACAGTGTGCCCACTACCACAGAGCTGGGTGAGACGAGAAATGACAATAAGTGAGGATCCCACTCAATGAGAGGTCTCTCTTTCCGATTCTAGGGCTATCATGACTCTCGCTGCCTCTGCCAGGGTGGCTAGGTTATGGTCACCCACTTCAGCAAGCACTTGCCTCACTCAGGATATTGAACTTTCAGCATCAGCCTCACCTCTAGCATCCAAAGTCACAAAATTCAACTACCCATTTCTCTTTCACCTTTCTCCCTACCACCAGTGACATGGGATTGGACAGGATTCATCCTTGGGCATTTTTCCTCTTTGCAGCATTTTTGAGCACACTGAAGAAATTAAAAATCTTCCCTTTCATTTTAATAAAAATCCTGCCTTGGAACACATGATAAGCAACCTTATCTTTTTTATATTTAAGTTTTGCTAGAAAAAAAGTAGAATTTTGCCAAAGTGTGAAAGAGACACAATTACACTATAATTTTTCCTCTTTATTTAAAATCTCCCTTTGTTCCTATCCATCTTTATGCTGCTTCCATGATACCTGTTTTGGGATTCAAATGTAACTAACTGGGTTAATGACGCCCCTTCTCGAGCAAGAGTGTTTGACCTGGGAACCAGTGATGAACTTCAGAACATTCGTTATATTGAAAGTAGGGTTGACCATGTGTGTGTGCACATACAGTGCCTTTTTCTGGAAGGAGGATCCAAAATGGTCATCAAATTCCCTAAATTAGCTTCCTAAGGCTGTCATAACAAATTACTGAAAAGTTGGCATCATCACAAAAATCAGAACTTTCTTCTCTCACAATCCTGGAGGTTAAACTTCTAAAATCAGGGTGTTGGCCCATCTGCACCACCCCCCCCCCCAGGCCTTCTTGCCTCCTGCAGGCCTCCCTGACTTCTGCATCATTCCAATCTCTGTCTCCACCATCACAGGTTCTTCTTCCCTGTTTCTTCATGGGTTCTTCTGTTTGAATTTTTTTTCTGTTTTTTTTTTTTTTTATTAATACACTTTTGTTGAATCCAGGACTCATCCAGATGGAGCATGATCTCATCTCCGTTCTTACCTTAATTATATATGTAAAGACTATTTCCACTCAGGTTGCATTCTGAGGCTCTGGAGGACAAGAATTTGGGGTGGGAGTGAACACTATACAACCCAGTAGAGATCTGTGACCCTAAGTAGTTAAAGACAAATAACATCTCATACTCCTGAGAGGGCATTTCAGGGTGTCCTGAATGACACTGCAGAGACTTCTGATTCTACTGACAACTTATGTCCCCAGTCTCGAGCTCTGCAGTCACACTCCAATCCCCCATGCTGCTCTCAGCTCCCCTACAGCTGTACCAGTCTGCTTCCTACCCTTTCTGGAGGCCTTCTCTCTGAGGCCTTTCCATTGTGCTGTGACTGTCACACAACTCCATTGTTGCCCCTTTACATACTTGTTCCACAGAGAACTCCACAGAAAACTCAGCCGTATTAGGGCTGATGTTTTATTTCCCTGAAAAACACCAGCAAACTGAAATGCACAGCTGTGGCCCAACAAAGCTGTGTCCAGAAGAATGACCTTTACCAAGACTTCCTTAGTTCTGGGAGTGTGTTGCCCTATGGAGTGACCACCTGTGAGGCAGGTAGAGCCACTAGGCATTTCATAGATGGGGTATGTGAGTTAGACAAGGTAAAGATGGCTAGCAAAGACCATACTGGGATTCAAACCCAGATCTAGCCAAGTCGACAGTGAGAGTTCTGGACTGTCAAGAATAAGCTTAGTAATAAGCAAAGACAGTGTGGTTGGAGCAAGGCAAGGAGGGATGGGGATAATCTGGCTTGGTAGGACCCATGAGCATGGAACAAGAAAAGTAATTCTGAGGGGTGGAAAACCAATGGAGACATTGAGTCTCTGGGCAGAGATTCCTCTTTGTAATGAACAACTTTCTTTTCTCACCTCTCATGTTCCTCAATGTTCCTCAGAATTACTTTTCTCATTCCATGCACATAGGTCCTAACTAGTGGTTTTACTAATATATGGGACATAGGAAAAACAAACAAAGGCCAGGAGGAAAAGTCAAAACAAGCTAACAACCAAACTAAAGTACACAACTTGAGGAGTGGGAAGAGGGTAGGAATGATCAGGGAGGGGAGGTTGTGAGGGAACCCTGGGGAAAAAAAAAGTTGTGAGATATATATATATATATATATATGTAATTATTAAAGTTTTTTTAAATGACAAGGAGTCTCATTCATTTATTGTTTTGTTTTATTTTGTTTTGAGACTAGGTCTCGCTATTTTTGCCCGTGGAACCGCAGGCTCTCGTTGCCCGGGGTACCACAGACTCAAGCAATCCCCAGCCTCAGCTTCCCAGGTAGCTGGGATTACAGGCTCGCGCCACCACACCTAGCTATTTTTTTGGAACTAGGTCTCACTACGGGCCCCAGGCGGGACTCGAACCACGACCCCTAGCTCCGGCCGCTTCATAGGCTGAAGCTTACAGGAACAAGCCACCATGCCTGGCCTTCATTCATTTACTGTTCATACATGAAATGACTATTTATTGAGAAACCTGTGATGTTCAGGGCACCGTTATAAAGTAAGGATACAAAAGTGGAAATGTTAAATTAGATCCTGGTCTTCACTGAGCTTACATCCTTGTATAAGGACAAAGACAATAAACAAATAAGTTTGGTAGTGACAAGTGCTATTTTAAAAAACCATCACAGAATGGCAGGAGCATGAGAAGCAGGAACATGTTCCTCTCCAAGGAGGTAACACTGGGGGTGTGGGGAGAGAGAAATGAAAGTGTTAGGGCTGACTGGGTGAGCACAGATTCAAAAGAAGTTTGTGGGAGCTAGAGAATTGCAATCATTCACACTCATGATGCTTTCTACCACTGCATTTAAACAGCCCAGGTAGGACAGTTGTCACGTAGACACCCTGTGACCACTCATTAGCACTCTTGATTAATGGAAGATGATGAAGGTTGGGCAAGAAAAATGACTGCAGCGAACAAATGCCTTGGCATCTCCGGTGCTTCTTCACCTCTGGCAAGCAGCCTCTTCACCCGCTTCTTGTGCTGTGTGCGGCAGTTGGGCACACCCAGAACAGCAGGGAGACACACGATCTTTGCAATGCAGCAAAGTCTGGAGATCTTCAGGGGACACACTGTGGAAGACGACGTAGAGCTCATTCATCTTGCACAGCAACCGATACCACCAGAAAAATCTGAACTCCAGTCCAGAGCAGTCTGATCCCCTCTCCTGCTTCTCTGTCCTACTGTAGTCAGGTTGGACAAAAAGGATTAGACTTCAGCTCCTTGGAAATTTTTATATGTCACCCAAAGACCTTGAGACAACCTTAAGGAAATGTCTAGATAGTGCATAGTAAACACTTGCCCAAGCACATGCCGGAGGCAGGACCTGCTACTAAACAGACATCTTGTTGAGTTGCTTCTATTAAACCACCATCCCCAGCACTTTCTAGCTTGCTGAGGACACATTTCCTTTGATTATCGAAATAATGGGGCTCAAGTCCCCAAGTTGGTGCTAAGAGAAATCGCTTGATTTCTCTAGATGGGAGAGAGTGGGGAGGGGGAGGGGAGGAAATGAGTAAGTCCAATTTCTATTGATTGCTTTTTTTCTTGCTTTTTTTTAAAAGCAAATAATTTATATATAAATTTCACATCCTTGTAATCCCCAGGATTCACCCCCCCCAACCCTTCCTCCTCTGTCCCGCCCCCCGCCCAGAGTTGTGTCCTTCAATTTGGTTGTTAGCTTTTTTTTTGACTTTTCTTCATAACTTTTTGTTTATCTTTCCCAAGTCCCACATATTAGTGAATCCATTTTGTGTCTGTCTTTATTTTTTTGACTTGTTTCTGCTAATATGATTTCTTCTAGATGCATCCATGTTATCATAAATTCATCTAATTTGTCATTTTTAATTGATGAGTAATATTCCATTGTGTATATATACCACATATTTTTCATCCATTCATCTGTTTTGGGACATTTGGATTGTTTCCATGACCTTGCAATTATACATAGTGCTGCAATAAACATCCGGGCACAGGTGTCTCTTTGTACCCATACTGAGTTCTCCTTTGGGTAGATTCCCAGAAGAGCGATTGCTGGGTCAAATGGTTTTTCTTGGTTCTTTAGAATACCACTGATCTCCTTCCTTCCTCCCCCCCACCCTTTTCCAGCACCCAGTAACACTCTCCAAGACTTTTGTAAATGTTACTTTTACTGAGGTGTTTAGGGATAACCGAAGTGGTATCTTCAAAACCACATCTTCACAACCTGAACACAAAAAGCACCAGATTTAAAAATGCATTATTTTCATATGGCTCTCTATAATTCCTCCCTCACTGGGAATTTCTCTCCACAGTCTTCCTTTAGGTGCTGCCTTCTGCCAAATTTCTGGGGCTTCTTCTCACATACTAGGTCCTTCCTACTTTCTCTCTTGTGCTGTCCATCAAGCCTCAAAATCCTTCCTTTCTTCATTAAAACAGTTGAGCTCTCTCATTTGCCCTCATAAATTTAGGCTCTACCTGGAAGTTGGCATAAAATCAAGACAGACGCTCATCTTTCTCAATCACACATTCTCATCAAAGCATTCCATTCCACCAAAGAGCTATTCACCTCTGATATCCATACTCTTCTTCCCCTAAAAGTCTGGACTGGGGCTTTTTTTTTTCTTTTAAACTAAAAAGTCAATTTTCTTTCTTTCTTTCATAATGCCTCTTGATCCTATCAAGATCTATCAAGACAAGCATTTTAATGAGTTCACTTTCCTTGAGAGATCATGGACACGATCCTTTATAGGGAAAAGGGGGAACAAACACCCAGAAATTACAGAATTGGCAAAACTATGGTGTGACATACAGTGAAGTTCTGGGCTTGGGAATGGCTGTCATGGATCTTCATAGCTTCATGTAAATCCTTTGAGAACTTTGGGGTCTTCAGCACCCAGCCCCGCTTCCCTGGAGCACTGCTCACCTGCCATCATGTATGTGCTTCAGTTCTTCGCCTAGAAATCAGGCAAAGCCAGCTGCCACACCACCCAAGTTCAAGGAGCCTGAATCATCGCAGCCTTGTTCACAGCCTTGTTCTTAGCCTTGTTCTTGTTCTTGTTCTTGTCTCACATCACTCTTGCTTTTGATCTTCACTTCCAATTCTTGAGAATCTGCCTGTGTTTTGGCATTTTGGCTTTGCTGATGACTCCACCTTCCATGTTCATGCCTCTTCAGCAGGGACAGATGTTTGCTTCTGATTTTCACTGCACTCAGCTGCTCAACCTCTGCACTGCTGACATTGCGCCTGGATAATGAGTTGTTCTAAGTGGTTGTCCTGGTGCTATAGGGTATTAGTATCATTTCTAGCCTCCACCCAGTAGATGTTCTATAAAGTAGAACATCGTGATAAGTTCCAGAATCAGGCATATGTATTCTAATAGTGGCTCTACTTGTCAGTCACATCTGTCCCCACATTTACCCCCCCAACCCATCCCCAACATTGCCAACTGGCCCCTAGTTGACAACTGTTGATTCACTGAACCTAATTTTCTCTTGTGATTTGGTTTCACCAGCTCCTGAGTACTATGGAAAGCTACCTCACCATGGTATCAGTTGTATAACATGGCTCAGAGAGGACGGGGGCTACATCTTAAGATCTCTTTGATGGGTTTGGGTGAAGACTGCCTGACCAGGAAGCATTCCATCAAGACTCCCTGAAGAAGGTTATTAACAAATTAAAAATACAAATTGGCTTTTTCTGCCTGGCCAAAGCATCTGATTGAACACTAATTAGACCAACTTTTAGTTTTCTAACAAGCCCCCATGATGGAATGAATTTCATCGCCTTGCACTCTTACTTGAGAGTCTGTACTAAGTCCCATCACAGGGAACCAGTAGAATTAAGAGGACACAGATGAAGAGGCACAATTAGGAGAAGTGAGGCTGTTCCCCCCTCTATCCTGACTAGCTTTACAGGTCATAAAACCCCACAAACTTCCCTGAAGACTTGGTTCTAATAGCACTATCCAAGATCAGGTTGATTGGGATGGGAGGGTAACTTTTAAATTTTGATATCCCATTACAATGTCATTGCTTCTGAGTTTTGACCACATCAATAAATTAATCCCATTTCTTATATAATAAAAATGACTGGTTAGGCTAGAAAGGGTAACAGGAAGACTAAGGTTATCCAGGGGAACATTAGGAGACATACATTGAAAGGGACAAGGAACACACTGTCCTTCCATGCAGGGTTCTGTTTCTGTTTATTCAGTTGCCTAGATTGCTCCTGTCAATTCATTCATTCATTCACTCATTCATTAAATCTTGGTCAAGGATTCTAAAAATCAAGACATTTCCTTCAATTTAGTTACATAAGAAGAAGGCTTTTTGTTGATATTTCTTTCACAAAAGCATTCAGAGTCCTAGGATAAAAAGTTACCCTAGACTTGTAACAGTAACTAGAGATCCCAGGATGAATAAGTCTCCATAAAGCAGAACATCATGATAAGTCAAGTTCTAGAGTCAGACATATCTGTATTTTAATATTGGCGCTATTTGTGCAAGCCTGTTACCTTTCTTCTGGTTACTCTTGTGTAAAGTGTTGTAAAACTTAAATAAAAAAGATTTAATGCTCTCCACAGGCCATGGCACAAAGGAAATGATCTACAGATGTTAGAGATGGTGATAGTAATAATATCACTAGTCTCACACTTCTCAGGGAACTGAGAAACAACCTGTATTACATTTTCCTAACATGTGGAAAGGAACATGTGGGGGTGGGAAAACAGGAAAACTGAGAGTCAGGTATAGAGTTGGGCACTGGGATAGAAATCTTGTGGAGTACAGTGATGGCACACAAAAGAGAATGGTTCTTCACAATACTGAGAGGACAGAAGGACAGAATGCTAGAGCAGGCTCTGGATGGCAAGACAGGCACTGTATAATCACTCCTCTCCTTAGAAATGTTGCCCTTCAACAAGGTCTCAGAGTGACTCTACTTGAGGACCTAACAGAGTGGTCACTGGAAAGGCTCTACACACCTGGGTGGGTTCTTGTCTGACAGAAAAGATGATGAAGTCACATATCAGTTGCGTTAATGGAAATGTGACAAAGACACAATGAGAAGATGGAGAAAAAACATCAGAAAGAAGAGTTCAGCCCTACTGAAAGCCTTAACAAATGTTTAACTGCTACCATCCTTGTTTCCAGTCAACATCAGTTTTCAGGTGGCCATATTTACAAATACAACCCAACAGTGAGAAGACAAAGCAAAGAAGATATGAAGTAGTTGTGTTTCCAACTACTATGTTGCATTTATATAACTTTGAGCCTTTCAAATTCTACATGATTCTAGAAGGGAAGAAGTCTTTAAGAATTAAAAGGGGGCTGGGCATGGTGGCACATGCCTGTAAGCAGCAGTCTAGGAAGCCACGACAGGACCAGGGATAGCAGTTTGAGTCCTGCCTGGGGCACATAGGGAGACCTAGGTCCAAAAAAATATAGCTGGGTGTGGTGGCACATGCCTGTAATTAGCTATTTGGGAAGTTGATGTTGGGGATTGTCTGAGTCTGTGGTACCTTGGACAACGTGAGCCTGCAGTCCCACAGGGATCATTCAGGGAAACCTATGGTTGTTGGTGTTATAAGAATTCCTTCCCTTCCACATATTAGAAAAATGTTAATATAGGCTGTTTCTTCCTGTAATTTGGAAGCATAGTTCATTCTCAAGGTGGAGAATTTGTAAGAGCACAAAGTTTTATTTAGAAACTGAAACTCAGGGCACCACATATACTGAAAACCAGAATGAGAAAATGACACCCAAATCACCACTAAAGCTTTCAGAACAAGGGGAAAGGTCAACAGGGAGATTGCTCAGCTATTTCTAGAGCATGAATGTTGCCTTGGGAAGAAATATTTTGTTCTTCCTTTAAAATCTGTATCTGCTTTGAAGACTTTCCTGTTTTGAAATCCTATCAGTTTTAAGAATCAAGATTTTTTCCTTCAGCTTATTTTTGTAAGAAGCCTCTTTATTGATATTTCTTTCACAAAAACATTCAGAGTCCTGGGATAAAAAGTTACCCTAGACTGCTGTTTTGACATATGCTTTGCTATTTGCCTTTTTTATTTCAAGTCCTTGAACATGAACTTTAACATCTCATTCTGATTGCTAGGGTACACATTTCAGCTGTCAATAGAAATATAAAAAGCTGCTTATATTTTAGAAGGTCTTAATTATTTCTTGTATAATTATTGACTATTATTTGAGAATAAGGAAAATTAAAGCTAGTTTTTGCTTTTGCCATGTTTTCTCTCTATGCACTCAACTTAAATGAGCACAATCTTAATTTCAGTTAGTTACATGGCCTCCAGAGCGGACGGCACAATCCAGAAAATCAATGTCCTCAGTTGAATCGTGTTGAACAGTTATTTCCAAAGAAGTTGACTGACATACCATTGTTTTAAATGTAAATATCCTTCATATTCACTCTGCCACAAGGGTTTGGGTCATTTTTTCCTCATTTATTCTGTTTTAAATGCTATTTTCTCAAAACAACTTAAAGGCACATGTTATTATTCTCACTTTACAAACAAAAAAATGGAGACACAAGAGGTAAATAACTTGTCTCAGGTGATACAGTGAGAAATTACCTAACACTTATAAACTTGCATTTTTTCCTCTCCTGCAGAGTTAAGCAAATCTTTTCTACATAGGTTCAGACAGTAAATATAGTCATGCCCAGCTAACTCATGGAAAAAGGTCCAAGTAGTGTATATCCTATGGGTTCATTGGGAGTCAATGAGATGTTATAACATACCTCTAAGGAGAAATGAACCCACAGCTGTAAATCATACAGGGTGTTGTATACCCATGTAACCTCAATTCAAAAAATAATACAATTATAAATAAATAATGTTTTCAATAAAGAAATACATGTTTAGGTGATTTCATGCTTGAACAAATGTTGCAGAGTGTAAATACACAAACATAAATGGAAGAGCCCAAATACACCTTGGCTCTGTTCAGGGAACCAGCCTTGTCTGTCCATGTTGAGTGGAAATTCCCATGTTTTTTAGTGGTTGTGGGTCACACTTTCTGTTAAGACTACTTGGTTCTGAATGCGATGTGAAAGAAGTCCTGAATGATATGTAAAGTGATGAATATAGTTGTATTTCAGTAAATAAATCCCAGCTCTATAAAAGCAGTTAGCACAGTAGAGTCCACCCCTTATCATAGTTTGCTGACACCCGATCAACTGCTTATTTCTATGTTACTTAACTAATGCTTCTCAGGACCCTTTGGGGAAAGATAAGTCTGGACCCACCTTCTGCAGAAATTTTCAGAATGAGAATGAAAGGAAAATGAAGGAAATGAAGCATCCCACCAAAGCCCATTTTTATAAAATATTCTTTTTTTCCCCATTTTTTTATTGACTGCACATATGTATGTGTGTGTTTGTGTGTGTGTGTATATAAAACAACATTGTTACCCCGAGGTTCTCCCATCACCTTATCACCCATGAACAAGCTTAGTCTTTTGTGCTCTCCCCCCTCCCCCGTTTTTCTAAACTATCCTTAGCCTCGGGGACAGGATGTCTCCTATGCTCAGACCCCAGCAGAAGGTGTCAGATTCTTCTGTTCACACGTTGAGGGCTCCATACCCATTTCTCATCCCCACAGGAAAGGAACACATCTCCAATCTGAGCATTCTGGTCCCTCAGTTATCCAGGGTGAGGGGCTATATAAACAATATTCACAATTTCCTTACAGAGCCAGACAGTGAGGAACAGAAGGTGATTTTCTGAGAGTTAAACTGTAAATCAACACATATGTGTTGAAAGAAAAAGCTAGAAACCTATCCAAAATACCCAAGATGGTTGGTAGGCCCTGACACTAGAATAAAACCTGACTTTTGTTTTGCATATATATAAATTTTTGCATATATATGATCTGCATATATGTATTATATGTAAGCGTATAATATATACACATACAGTGAGATCTGTCTCTGTCTTTGCTTCTCTCTATATACAAATGCATATATACATACATATATATACACATATGTGTCTCTATGTATACATCTACACATAAATATAGGCAGAGACAGAGAGACACAGAAACAGAGAATACTACCTCTCAAAAGAAAGATTGCTCAGCAATAGCAAGAAAGGAGAGTGACAGAGCAATATTGGAACTTCTCATCTAAATGTCATCTAAGGCACAGGCTGCCCTTTCAATCATTACAAAAACTTCATTCATCTGGCAGGTACATCCCTGCTGTGGGGCTGCACACAGCAGGCCCTGGCAATAAACCTCCAATCATACAACCAACTGTACTTTATTCTCATTCCAAGCCACCTTACGATTATGATTTGCTTTCCCATGAAGGATTTCTGCACACAAAGAATGCATAAATCCAGCTTTGGCAGCAGTCCCATCTCCCCAGTGTTACTTCTTCCTATAAACCAATAAACTGGGATCTATTTGTACACGTGGGTCGTGGGGAGCCCCGTCTGTGATCCTGGGTCAAGGAAGACCTTGCTTCTCCAACTGCAAAGATGAAGGCAGGATCGATTGGATAGGAAATGTACCAAGGTTAATCAAAGACCATTAGTGTACACTTGGCATTTCTCAAGGGACAACTATTTGGTTGTGCATGTTTTCTTTGACCAGAGAGCAACTTTAGAGGAAGAGAAAAGCAAAACAAAGGAAAAAAAACTACTTTATTTGCATTTTATTTTTCTCTCCTCTGCTCCCAAAAGATGCCAGCCAAGCCCCTAGCTAGAGCACTGCAATAACAAATTGGTACATCTGCCTCTAGTGGAAGAAGTCACATGCTTACAGTCTTTCCTCCCTGCTTGACCTTCCTCAGGAAGAAATTCTAGCTTCAGTCCTTGGCATTCGGGAGTTCAATGACTCTTAGGGTATGAGCATTCATATCCTGAAGGACTTCCTTGCTCAGGTCAGTCCTGGATTATATGAGATCTACAGTGAGGGCAAATATGAACTTGATGGAAAATCAGGAAGGTAAGAGGCTAGAAGGCATGGGAAAGAAGAAAGGGATCTGGTGCCCACCTTCTGTGAACCAGAGTTTCATGATCAGATTTTAAGGTCAATGGCTGAAATTAACGAGCAGGAGAAAAGATAAATACACGATGGTCTCACTTATATGTGGAATATAGATAAATCAAACCAAAAAATAGTAAAAGTTAACAAGTTGACTATAGAAACGAATCATTCAGCAAAGGAGGGAGGAGGGGGGTGAAAAAAGGGGAAAAAAGAACACAATGGAAAATGGTAATGGGTGATATGGTGGTGGGAGAATATAGGGACTACAGAAGTGTTTAAAAAAATAATTAATTAAAAATCTTTAAAAAAAAAAAAAAGCCTGTGGTCTCACAGCTTGGTTGGTTGGTTTTGCCTCCAAAAAGACAACTCTATCTATTTACAAACGCCTTTACTCTTGCCAAGACTGTTTGAATGTCACTATGCACTAGTGATGACTAAACACACCGCACACAAAGCCACCGTCAACCTCAGATAGAGGAGAGTGTATCAAGCAGCATTCATATTCTTTAGAGAAGGCTGGAAACAATACTTACTGTTCTCCAACACTGGGAACATGTTGATATGTGCATTCAAGGAGGAGTAGACAGAAAATGAAAATTAATATAGAGCTTGGTGGGCCATAAGGATCAAGACAATCAAGAAAATCAGTACATTAAAATTAGAAGATATTTATGTCAAGTTAAATATTGGCCATAGAGTGAATTTTGTAGGTGTGAGGTTCTGTACATAGTGATGAATACATGAGATTATGTTGTAAAGTCTTAACATAATGTTGTAATGATTGAAAGGGAATTACTGAATCAGGGTTAAATATCTCAGTTTAAAAAAAAATATTAAAAGCATGCCCTGATTTGAAAAACAGTTGAGTCTGTGTACCCAATAAAGAACATCTATGCAAATGAGAGGCGGGAGAAAATATGTGATGCATATTTGAAAGGAGTTTCTACTGACATAATAAACTTTCTGGCTGGGTAGAAGTGATATATTGAGCCTGTACACTTGGGAGCACTATTCAATGCTACCATCTATTTGTCTTTTTCCAACTTTACAACTCTGCAAGCTTGAAATTGACATTGACCTCTCTTGCTTAGAAGTTGCATTGTGTGTAGAAAATATGTGCTGTGTGAGGATGATGCAATTACTTGTCTGACAATTCAGAATGCTGGCAGCCATGACTCAGTTTCCCTGGCCCTGACCACACCAACATGGTGAAATCCACCTGGACATATGTCCTGGAAGACAAGAGGGATCATAAAATGCTGTGAAGGTCAGGACAAAGAAGTAAAGTTTAAGTAAAGTTCAAAGATTTCCCTATAAAGTAGTTTTATAGCATAAGATCATCCAGTCAGAATATCCATGATTTGATTTCTTACAGAATTATGTGACATTTCCAGATTTAGATAGCTTAGCTTTAAAACAAGAACAATGTTTTTTTAAAAAGACATCTCAGTGTATTATGGCATAGTGAAAAAAATAATAATAAATTAGTTTTAAGGCATATATATTATAGGAGAGTTTTATATACATAAATGTATCATGCAAACTAACTAAAGACTGCATTAAACATAAGTCATCATTTTGCACCCTTGAAAACAACTGGATTGACTTCAAAATGGAAAAAATAATATATGTCTAAATATTTAATAATATGTTTTACTTATCAATTCTCATACACAGAGAGAGAATTTGCTTTGCACTCACTTCCCTTAAAAATTACACAGACATAAAAATGATAAATTACTTTTGCAAAAGGAGTTTTTATTTCCCAGGAAATCCTTGTTGATCTGAAGAGAGTGCTACGGCAGGGTTTCTTATCAACTGGATTTCATGTAACAGCAGCACAAAAACTGAAGAATGGAAAGGTGTCGCAGCATTGGTGAAAAGATCTGTCATCAGCTTTTCCTTGCTTTGCTTTTCTTTTTCAGGTTGCTCTTTCAGCCTCTCATCTGAGCCATTTCCTGCTCAGTAATAAATGACATTTGTCCCATAAAATTTATGAGCTTTTCACAGTATGAAATAGTGTCGGATGTAGGCATTCTTCATCCATCCATTACAGTTCTCACCATCACAGGTCTAGCTCAATAGAGCTCACCATCACCACAGAGCATTCACTTTGGAAATTATTTTTCAATTATTATAACAAATTATTTTTTAAAATTAGAACATGGCTTTTATTTTTAAAATAAATATATATAAAAATGAAGATATAACAAGTATATAATAATCCTATCATATGTTCAAGTTTAGACTCCTGAATCAAGGGTCTTATACTTAACTTCAAAAGATAGTAGTTCATAAAATTTCTACCTCAATGAAAACAAGAGGATACATGAAATAATTTTTATAAAGTAAAAAAATTTTACATACACCAATAACCAATATAAAAACCACCACCACAACAACAACAAAAAAAAAACAAACAGTTTTATGGGAAACAGTAAAGACTTAATGTTGCCCAAATTTGATTAAATGATAAGAGTATAAATTTGAGAAATAATAAAAAAATTCATTACTAAAACATATTGAAAAATGAAAAAAAAAACAGGAGGAGTTCACAGATAAACTGCATAGATAATAGATTCAACTAATGAGTGGATGTTTCTGCAGAAAAAAAAAGCAAGTACATTAAAAAATAGTCAAAAGTGAGATAAAATTTATATAAACTAAACATTTTTAACTTTTAAGGTGAGATAGCCAACTATCTTTCAGACAAAACTGACAGACTTATAACCAAGTCTGGTAGACTTCTTATCAAGATACATGGTAGTCAAATTTTCAAAAAGCAATAAAGGACCGGGGGAAAAAGTGGCCTTTGGAGCAAGCAACCAGGAAGAGTCAAACTTCCTAAAAGAGCAAGCCTTTCTCATGACCTTCATTTCATTACCACCAGCTTGGTCCTTAACCCACTCATTATGACTTCCACCAATTCCACTGAAACTTCTGCCAAGAAAATTGGGGTTTCTGATGACTAAGTCCAAAGGACACATTTCAGTTCACATTGACTTGCTTGACCTTCCAGTAACATAAGACATCACAGACGACGCTTTTTGAGGAATTACTTTCTTTGGTTTAAAGGTTACCAAACTTCCCAGGTTTCCCTCTCACCTCTAGTATGCATTTTACTCCTTCTTCTTTGCTAAATCCATCTTAATTATTCTTAACTCTAAGTATTTTTTCAGGCTCTGCCATTCTTTGTGGCTTCATCTATCCAGCATGTGTGGGGAAACCATCTTCTCCCTGAACTTATGTTATCAAGGATATGCCAAATACTCCCAGATTTATATCTCCAATTAAGTCCTTTCTCATAGGCTCCAGTCCATATCTCCAATTAAACCTTTCCCATAAACTCTAGATCAATACATTTATTTTCTAGATATGCCTAGACCTAATCTCTCCCTTCTCCCAAACTTCTTAATCCTATGCCATTGTTCTTTATCTCAATAAATGGCACAATGATTTATTCTACTGCCAAGCCAGAAATCCCATAGATGTTTTTAATCTTCCTCTTTCTTTCACTTTCTTTCTTCCCTTGTCCATTCCTACTTCCTAGCCCTGCTGACTCAACATGTTAAGCAAGTTTCCCACCTGTATATCTCTCTTTGCCACCCTAGTTCATGCTATCTTTCAGGAGGGCCTCCACAATAACTTCAAATCTGGGTTCCTAGCAACCAATCTTGGATCCCATACCTAAATTCTTTCACCAATCTGTATCCAGAGAAATCTTTCTGAAATAGAAAAATGATTGTGTTACTCAACCAAACCTACCCCCCATGGTCACATTAAAGTTTTATTTTGACTCTTCTTTTACAAATAGATGTCAAATAATCTTACAAAGCTCTTACTTTTGAATATGGTAGGCAAGATTCTCCCATTTGCTTGATTACCATAAAATCTAAGGTAATCCATGGATGAAGAATAGATACATTGAACAGAGAGTTTAGGATACTGAACAAACAATAGATACAAAATGGAAACATAGCTAAAGAGGAAAGAGGTCCAATGTACTAAGATGAAGGCTTATGGGTGCTTTGGTGGTGGGTAACAGACACCTGAAGAGCTTTGAATCTATCATCTTAAATCATATATGGTGTTATAAATCAATGTTACATCAATAAAAAAAATGCAGTTTTTAAAAATATTCAACTAATCAAAAAGCAGCAGGAATAAAGAAAAAAGGGTAAAAGAATGTATGCGACAAAAAGAAAACAGATAGCAAAATTGTAGGTTCAAACTTAATGATATAATTATTGCATTAAATGTAAACTGCCTAGATACCCTAATCAAAAGGTACAGATTACTAGAGTGAATAAAAAAATCAAGACTCAACTATTTGTAATATAAAAAAGCACTTCAAATATTAAGACATATACAAATAAGACTAAAAGAACACTAACCAAAAGAAATCAGGTAAATATATGAAAATCTACAAAGTAGACTTCAAAGCACCATTTACAATGATAAAGAAGTAATTCACAAAGAGTCTATGACAATCCTTAATGTTAGATCCTTAGTAACTGATCCTCAAAATTCAGGGACAGAACAAATTATAAGGTCAAATGGACAAATCCACAATTGAATTTATTTCAAAAACAATCTCATTAATATGCAGAACAAAGAGAAAAATTAGTAATTCAAAAACAATTGAACAATATATATATCATCTTGATCCAATTGACATTTATAGAACATTTTGACAAACATGAGAAATTTCAAAATCATTTGATGTACACATGGAATATTTACTGAAATGGGTAACATTCTGAGTCAGGAAATATGACTCACTCAATTTCAAATATTCAGTCATACAAAATATAGTCTATGGTCACAGAGGAATTAAATTAGAAATCAATAACAGAAAGACTTTTGGAAAATTCCTCAACTATGTGAAAACTAGATGAGACACTTATAAAATAATCCATAGATCAAAGAATAAATTAGGGAAATTGTAAAGTGTTTTAAACTAAATGGAAATAAAATTTCAACATATCAAAATTGGTGGGAAGTAGAAGAAAAGTCAACTCTGTTCTTAAAACATATGCAAAAATTAGGTCCCAAATCTAAATATACCATCAAAATTATCAAACTTCTAGAGAAATTACAGGAGAAATTATTTGTTACTGTGATCAGAACACAATTTCTTTCACAGGACACAAAAAGTGTTCAAAAGTGTATTCCTTTCAGATCAAGCTAAGAATAAAAAAGATTTCAACAAAATTAAAATATTTTGCTCTTCAAAAGACACTGTTAAGAAAAAGAAAAGATAGCCACAGATTAGGAGAAAATATCTTCAAAACATATATTCAGTAAAAGACTTATTTTCAGAATATTTCAAGAACTCTCAAAATTCAATAACTAAAAGTCCAATTTTGAAAAATGAGCAAAGAGTCTAACAATCATTTCACCAAAGAAGATATATAGGTGGCAAAATAGACACACAAAAAGATGTGCTTCTAATGGTAATTATGGGAAATGCAAAATAAAACCATAATGAATTAATTTCATTATGCTTTATTATTTCATTATGCTACTTATTTCATTATATTTTAATGAAATACTATTTATTACATTATCAGAATGGCAACAACAACAAATGCCCTGAATGCTAGTGAGTACATGGAGCAAGTTGATCTCTACACATATGTGGTAAGAATGAAAAATGCTATTACCACCTTGGAAAACAGTTTGATAGTAGTCTTAAAAAATTACAAATACAATTGCCATATTATCCAGCAATTCCAATCCTAGATATTTACCTGAGAAAAATGAAATATATGTACCTTAAAACACCAGTCCATGAAGGTTTATATCAATTTATTCAAAACTTCCCAAAGTAGGAAACAACCTGAATGTCCATCAACTGATAAATACATGAACAATTTGTGATATATTCTCATAATGAAACACTATGTGAGTATAAGAAGAAGGGATTACTTAGTACATGCAACATCAACTAACTTCAAATACATTATGGAAAAAAGTCAGACACAGAGGTTATATATTGCATTATTCCATTTATATGACAGTCTGGAAAAGGCAAAACCATAGATATAAATCAGATGAACAGCTGTCAAGTACTGGAGTGGAAACAGGGGTTCAACTGCAGAGGAGACAGGGAAACTTCCTGAGGTGATGGAAATATTCCATATTATGATTATAGCAATGGCTACATGACTAGGTCAAATTGACTGAACAATATGTCAAAGTGAGATGAATTTTACTGTGGTACCTTGGTCCTCAATAACCCTGACTTCAGAAAAGGAATAAATAAAAGAGTAAAATATAGAAAATACATTGGCTAAGAATTTTCCATGCCTTAAAGAAAACCACAAGTCTTGCTTTGGTAATTCACTCTAAGGTAAGAATAGGTTGAATAAAAATAAATCCACAATTTAAAACATCGTGCAAAGATTATAGAAGTAAAAAGCAACAAGAATATCTAAAAAGGTATGGAAGCAGAGAAATACATATGTAAGCAAGCAGAGTCAGCCAGATTAAATAAATAATAATTTGACATAACAGGGTTTAGCAACAACAGAAGGCAAAAGATAAGGGTATGATGTCTTCAAAGTTTTATGAAAAAAATAACATAGAACTAATCGACCTGAACTACCATATAGAGGAAGACAGAAAGGACAAGATTTTTGATAAAGACAGAATTTAGCAATAACAAATCCTCACTGAAGAAATTATTTCAGATAACATCACTGAATGAAGAAGGAAAATGAACTCAGAGGGAAGTGGAATGAAGCAAGAAACAATAGCAGAGAAACAGGTAAATATATTGATAAGTCTTAGAGTAATAAAAATAGTAACAATAAGTGTTGAGGTAATGAAAACAAAATGGTAGTATAATACAATAAGGAGGAATTATTGATATACTTAAAGAGTAGGATAGAATTAAAGAACATGAAGCTGTTTGAAAAGTCAATCTCAAAAGGTCACAACTGTATGATTCCATCTATTTGACATTCTTGAAATGATAGCTATTGAGATAGAGAACACACAAGTGTCTCTCAGGAGTAGGAAACTGGGGGAGAGAAAGGGTGTGGTAAAACTGAAGGAAAAGAATAGGAAGATCTTTGTGGGAGGTGAAGCAGTTCTGTATACTGGTGGTCACACAATTCTACACGTGTGATGGAACTATAAACTATAATGACATGGAACTATAAACAGAGGTTGCTAATTATGACTTCCTGGTTGTGACATTGCACTATTGTTACACAAGATGTAATGTGTAGCTAGAACTAAATGAAAGGTATCTCTCTGTAACTATCCTTATAACTTCCTGTGAATGTATAATTATTTTATAAGTAAATATTTAAAAACTGTACCTCTAAAGAGCAAAAATATGGAGGAGGTAGAGGTAAAAAATGTAGACAGAAAACATTTTAATGCCTTCCTAAGTTTGGAAAAAGGACACAGTTGTTAACAAACTTAAAATCTTTTGTCAAAATGTCATTAAAAATTTAAGGAAAGGAATAAAAGAATCTGAAGAGAATGTATAGTTTCTAAACCAGAGGAGTGAGGAAATATCAATACAAATTATGAAAAGAAAAATGTGACTTGATAAAACAAATCTATTTTCCAAATCATAGCTTTTAACATTAGTAATAATGAAATAGAAAACATTTTTAAGTAGCCTGAAATCATAACAAGAAGTACAACATCTATAAAATATCTAAATGAAAACTGTGTGGCATATGAAGGAAAGTACAAATATTTATTGAAAAAGTTCTGTTTATAGTTATCTAGCCTTGACAGATAAGAAAAGGAGAGCAAGTATCAAATGGTTCATGAACAGCATGTGCCTGATAAGAAAGCAAAAGTAACCACATGGTGTTAGTTTACAAGCACCAACCATAAGAATGTTGTAGTTTCTAAAGTGTCACACTGTGACTCGCTGAGTAAAATAAAGGATATGAGTCAATAATGTGCCTCAGAAGAGAAAACAATCCACACAAGCTAAACCCTATTTCTGATGTAATGAACTGGGGAGGACTGGTAAGGGCTCTACTTCTCAAGGAGCTGGAGTGCAGTTCTAACAGTCCAGGCCTGATCCAACTAGGAAGGCAAGATGCTCAACCATTATCTTTTTCTGCAACAAGCTAGAGGTCAGACTCAGGCCCTGTCATGACAGCAGGCAACTACATCTCACCCCAGGAAGAACACACTGTCAGAAACAGTCTTGCCTTAGGATCCAGACTCTCTTACCATGCAGAGTAGCTGTTGAAGTTACTTTCTTCAGCACACATAGCAATGGGGCTCTTCCTTTCAAGACTGATGAGGAGCCTTTGGTGCAATGGCCCCATCTAGCTGGGTTTCAGATGACCTGATCTTTCTTCTCAACCCAGATCTGAAATGCTTTGGTTATTTAAGAATCTAACTTTGGTTATTTAAGAATCTAACTGCTACATGTGGGCACAACTACAACTGGTCATTAATAAGACTTATAATAATTAATTAAACACTAATTTAAAATTAAAATTAATAAAACAAAGCAAGTTACACTCCTGAATAAAAAGCTAATCATTTTCCCAGACCAATGCATAGGTTTGGTTTAATTTGGTCAATAGGTTTGGTTTGATCAACACCCAGTGGATGAATTTTTAACTTGACAAGATGTGACAATAGCTAGTATTTAGAACTTAATCTGTACCAGGTATTAATCTGCATGCTGTATGTGTTTCTAACTCCATTAATCTTCACCAGAGTCCCATGAAGAAGATAGTAATATTTTTCTCAATGAGGATCTATTATTCACATAGAAGGTATCACTATTATTCTCAAATGAAGAAGAGAGATGGAGAGATTAAGCAAACTGACCAGGATTTCAGGTGTCAACTCAGGACTTGGATTCAAGAAGTCAAGCTCCAGAGATCATGCTCTAAATGCTTCTGCAACTTGTCTTTTCAAATGAAAGTGGAAGAATAAATACATAGGCTATCAAAGAATAACACCAGTGGAGGCAAACAGCTCTAACAGTTATCTGAAGGTGCAATAAAGAGTGTAATACTACATGAGAACAGATAAAGGGACTGGATAGAACAAAGCAGTCATTGAGAAAACTCTACTGTGTATATTAATTTAACTAAAGGTGCATGCAAAAATCAGAGTTTTTAATAATTTAACATAAGAGGCTAACAACTGCAAGGAGAGTATAAAGAGTCATTTCAAATTAAGAATTTCTCCTTTCACCATACACAAGAAGAAATCTCCACTAGAATAAAGGGTTAACTAAAACAAAATTATATTATAGAGATAGAGAAAATATTATTAAATATTGATCAACCTCTCGGAAGAAAATTTCCTCTGTAATGATTACAAAGGGAAACAGCAACTTACTTGATAACATAAAATGTAAATTTTCTATTAATTAAATAAAAAGAGAAATAAAGTTAAGGGGCAAAGGCAAATAAAAAATTATAGCAAAGATAATTTAATACTGTACAAAATGCAACTGTATTAAATTTAAATTTAAAGGATTAGTTGATATCTTTAAAATAGAATTTCCAGAAAACAAAGAGCAAAACATTTAAACCCCAGAAGAAAAATTGATATAAGCAGATAATCTACAGAAGAGACACCAAAAGTCACTAAATTCATATTTAATTCAATATATCATAAAAAAACAATAGGTCATTTTACATTTTGTTAGTCGGCAAAGATTTCTTTTAAATAATGGTAGTGAGACTATTATATAAACTCATAAAACATTCTTTTTCTTTAAGTTTTATTGATTTATTGCCCATAATCAACTGGCTTACATAACTATAATTTGGAGAGTGTAATGTCTCCCCTTCATATTATAAACATGTCACTTACCCTCTACCACCTTTCCATCACCTCCTTTTCCCTTCCCTCCCCCTGCTAACCCAATACTTTTTACACAGTCTTAAGAATTATTCTTGTTAGGCCGAGCACGGTGGCTCGTGCCTGTAAGCTTCAGCCTATGAAGCGGCTGGGGCTAGGGATCGCGGTTCGAGTCCTGCCTGGGGCCCGTAGCGAGACCTAGTTCCAAAAAAATAGCTGGGCGTGGTGGTGAGCGCCTGTAATCCCAGCTACCTGGGAAGCTGAGGCTGGGGATGGCTTGAGTCCGTGGTACTCCGGGCAATGAGAGCCTGCGGTTCCACGGGCAAAAATAGCGAGACCTAGTCTCAAAAAAAAAAAAAAGAATTATTCTTGTTTTGCTGGTTTTTCTCTCTTTATTTATATTCCACAAATGAGTGAGTCAATCCACTAATTGTTTTTGTATTTTCTAACTTATTTTACTTATTACAACAGAGCCTTTAGGACAAAACATATAAGCTTTGAGGTGACTATGGTAAGTGAAATAAGTCAAACTTTAGGTCAATTTAGTATAGTAAAATATAGCATAGTTACATTGTGACTTTGAGTAAAAAAATTACATATTGGTTTATAAACACCTTTAAAAAGTGTACTATTTTACTATTTGCGCATTTTTTAAAATAATACAAACCCCAGCATTTTTAAAACTTGAAAAAGGGCAAAATTACAGAACTTCAATGAAGTGAATTATAAAATTTGGGAAGATGGACTAGCCTGCTCATTAGGAATATGGATTCCATAGTCATCTGGGTTTAAATTTCAGTTCTGCCATTTTCAAGCTGTAGGCAAATTGCTTAGGCAAGTTTCTTTAACTCTCTGTGCCTTAGTCTCTTTATCCATGAAAGAGAAATAATAATAATAATCACTTAATCTGAGTTATGCATATTAAGTAAGTCATATATTTGAAATACATAGAATACAGCCTGGCATATGCAAGAATGATTACATAGTGACTATTATGACAATAATGATGGCAATGATGTCTAGAAGAAAAAAGATGATGATTGATGTTGCCACATGATGGCACCACATCAGTAGAAAACAAATATACCCACCATCCTTTGTCATTATATTGTTATAAAAGCTATTTGAAAACTGCAATGGAAATTGCTACTATGGCTACTACAGATGAGTTAAGAAAGGGTTTCTATTTCACTATAGTTTATAATAAAAATGGTAGTTTATAATAAAAAGTGCTTTTTTATATCCATTTTAATGGATTTTTATTTAAAAATTGATTTAAATTTATTAAATATTAATGATTTTTATGGCTAAAATGGCACCCCAACATGAATAACTTTAAAACAGAAAGTAGATATGATGTGGCAGTATAAGACGGGTTTTTAAAAAGCATCATACTATACTATGCCCTTTGAAAGAAATATAAAAATAAACAATCATCAGGTGAAAAGCACACTGTAGTCAGTTGAAGATTTATGTATACCAAAAATACTCTCTCACATTTATTCCAAAGGCAAAATCAGTCTTGAACCCACAAAATTCAAGAAGTATTTTCTTCATAAAATGCAACCATTGGGTAAAGACAGCTTTATAAAACACAACGATTACAATGACCCTCTGTGTATTTATATCAAAACATAAAACAAATGCTATAAAAATTTCAGGGAACAGTTGATAAGAAAAACACACTGGATCTTTTTATTAAAAAGTCAAACAAATATAAATACATATGTACATCAAAGTAAGTAGGTACTAGCTATCTATTTGTCTATAAATTTTTTAAAATTAAAAATTAGAATTTGTACAGACCATATGCTCTGATTATTCTATCACCAGCAAATTTTTAGTTGTTTACAGATAAGTTCTTGAGCCAGATTGAAAATAAAATCTATATATTGAGACAAATTAGATAACTGTTCCAACAACTAGCGCACTACACAGAACATAGCCAAAGCTGTACTCAGAGGAATATTCATAGTCTTAAGTATTTTTATTATGTAGCAAGAAATAATAAAAATATACATCCAAAATAAACCTGTGAAAAAGGAAATAAATGTTATAAAGGAGAAATAATACATTAGAAAATATAACAGGAGTAATGTAGCTAAGATCTTATTCTTTGAAAATGATCAGTTAAGCAGAGGATAAATATTAGCAAGTTTAAAAAGAAAAAGAGGAATGAGAGAAAAGACAAATGGAAAATTCTTAAGAATGAAAATTTAAAATTCTCAAAAATATCACTAATAAAACCAGAAAATATAGAAACAATTTCAAAAAATCTAACAAAATAGCATGTTAAGAGTCAGCGCTATAACAAAGTATGCTTATGGTATCATATTAATTTGGACTAAATAGGAAAAACTTTGTCTATTTCTATGAAGGTAGAAAGGTATTCAATAAAATAGTATCCAACCCTGATTTTTATTTTAAAAAATTCTACCAGCAAAATAAGAATTGAAAAGCACTTCTATAGTCTAGTAAAAAACACAAGTGTCAAAAGGTGAGCCAGCAAGTAACAACATATTTATCATTAAAAATATACTAATGGCTTTCTTGAAACAGTCAAGCCAGGCACAGTTGCTTGTGCCTATAAGCGTTAGCCTATGAAGCGACTAGGGCTAGAGATCACGGTTCAAGTCCCAGTCGGAGCAACACAGCGAGACCTAGTCCCAAAAAATGAAAGAAAGACAGAAAGACAGACAGACAGACAGAAAGAAAGAAAGAGAGAGACAAGACAATGATGCCCATAATCACTTCTGATATTAAAGATTATGATATAAACTCTGTGTACCACTGCAATAATACAAAAAAGTTAGTGGAAAGAAAAATTAAGTTAAAACTGAGCATCTACTGAAAGACATCAGATTTATCTTTATAAGCATAAAATACAACTATGTATCAAAAACAAACAAGAGTCCATTATAAAACTATCAAAATTTATATGAGAGTTTTCCAAAATGTCTGGTTATTCAAAAGTAAATGAAATGGCTTGGTACCGTTTCAGTTTGGGATGATGAAAATGTTCTGGAAATGTTTAGCAATAGTAGGACAACAATGTGAATGTGTTGAGTTCTACCAAACTGTACACTTAAAAATGTTTCAAAGATAAATTTTGTGTTATAGATATTTTACCCCAATAAAAATATTTAATGACTTGACATGTTTGGATAGACTGGAATAAAGCTGGCACTGAACTAGTGCTCAGTAAATATTTCTTAACCGACTAGTAGTGAAAAGTTAGGGGCAGAATCATGCATTCATAACAGATGGAAAAGGAAGATGGTTCAGGGAGGTAGGAACGAAAAAGAGGCAAGCAAGGATTGGAGGGGAAGAGTAGGAGGAAAGAAGAGAGGAAGCAAGGGAAGGAGAAAAAGATGGAAGGAGACAGATACAGGATTCAAATGAAGCTAAAAATGATTATTGAGGCACCAAAACAACTGAATGAGAGGGAAAAAAGTAAAAGCATATCATATTCCTAGATGAAAACATGCAATAATACAAAGATCTAAAAATTCTCAAACTAATCTTTAATTTTCATTCAGTTCTAGTCAAAATATCAGCAGGATTTCCCTTTCACAATTGGACACAATAATTGTTAGGTTTATCTGCAGTAATAAATGACTGAGAATAGACAAGAAGATTTTGAAAATTAATAATGAAGAAGGAAGAGTCATTCCTGGAATGTATATTGTTACATTACTTCATTACTTCTAGTCCCTTGCAGAAAACTAGAAGTTTAACTTCTTTCAATTCACTTACAATTGTCCAGAGAAAGAAAGGAACATTGCTGCCAGATGCTAGAAGATGTTTTGACCTAGTAAAGAGGAACCTTCAGTAGGATGTACTTACAATTATTTAATATACCATTTTTAAAAATAGAACACCACAGTGTGGTGTATAATTTAAGCAAATTAACTAAAAGTGTGTTAATAAAATACAACACCATATTACTGTGTAATTTGGGCTCAGAGTTTTCAAGATTCTCAAGTATTATCTTCTTGTACAATCCATGGAAGCAATCACTTTCTATAAAAGTAAGTAAATTTCCTATTGGCCATTTGGAAAAAAACGTAAGAACAATTTTTAAGAGGGTGGTAGTAATCATATCAAATCAATAAACAGAATATTAATGAACAGAACAGAATATTTAGAAATAGCACATATATATGTATAGTAGATATTAGTATATAGTAAATGTAATTAGTGTATTAAGTCAGTAAGATAAATTACTCAACATTTGCCACTGAAGTTGCTGACTGATCATTTATAGAATAAAATGAAGCTAGTCATCTAAATCACAGCATACATCTAAGTGGATTTTTTTTTACCCCAACCCCTAAGTAGATTTTAAATGGATTAGAGATTAATTCTTGCATGCAGTTAATAAATATTTGCCAACTACAAATTTATGAGCTGGACTAATGTAAGGTAGCAAGGACAGAGCAGTGTACAAAATCTTCAGGGATGCCATACTCATGGTTTACAGTCTGGCTATGGTTTTAACAGTCTGTGCTCATTACATCAGAGGAATTAGAAACAGTCTCCAGTTAAGTATCAAGGTAGATCCAGCTACTCCAGGATTAGATAATGTTTTACTCCCCACCTTACATTTCTTTTATCTGCTGGAGGCAGTCACCAGATGATAACCCTTTGGCTTTTCACCTTGCCGTTGGGATAGTAAATGTCAGGTGACCTCTGCTTACCTTTTAGCACTAGTTGGTAGGGAGATAATTAAGCATTCACATGCTTAAAACCCAGTGTTTATGAACAGATGCTGAAGACAGAGAGTCAAGGGAAGGTGGAAGGAATCTCCCAAAACAAATGGAAAAGGTAGCAATAAGAAAATAATTCGTCCTGTCAATCTTGATACCATTTTCTCCATCAGGATCAGAAATAACGAGAGACAGAAAAGAAGAATACAGTTTAGAAATATACACATAAGTTCCACCACCTCCCCCACTCTACCCCTCCACCCCGTCTCCCTTTCCCACTCCCCCTCTCCCTAACTGGCTCTCTCTTCCCCTCTGGGCTTAGACTGAGATGCTATCTGTCCAATATGGTGTGAGGTGTGGCATGCAGCCAATAAAACTGCTCTGATTCTGCCTTCCAATTGTTCCTACCTTAATTGACAGGGCAACTATAAAGCAGACATCAAAGGTTGAATTGCACAACTGGCTATTTAGTTACCTTTGTGATGATGCCAGAGAAGTCTAGGGTCAAGGGAATCACTGAACAAGGACCCTGACCCAATCTCAGGGGTCACATGAGGTCTCCCTGAGGCTGTACCAAAAGTCAGAAGGAGGAACAGGAATTAACCAGGCAAAGAGTGAGAGTAGGGGAGGATGAGCATTTTCAGAGATGAGGAAGCTTCCATGCAGCTCAAGGAAGTGAGGCTGGAATGGCGTGCAGTTCAAGGAAGTGGAGGCTGGAGCTCAGAAGCTAGGTAGGAGGATAAGGTAGGGTGAGTCTCCTGGGGTGGAGGGCAGTCACTATGAAGGATCCCATTGGTCTTATTAAGGATATTTGTCTTTTTCCTCAGAACAATGAAAAGCTACAAAAAGATAATAAGCACATGGGTCATGAGACCAGACACACATCTTGAAAACATCACTCTGGCTGTGGAGCAGATTAGAAGAAGAAAAAAATTGGCACCAAAAACAACTCAGTAAGTGGTCTACAATAGCAGGAGAAAAGAGAATGGATGAAGGACTAAGGAGAGGGAAGGAGAGATAGGATATGGGCCAAGATGGGAAGGATATTTAAGAAGTACACACAGAACTCAAGAGTTAACCTTCTCTGCACAAGAAGCAAAGGGTGAAGTTTCCAGATTCACCAACAAGGCAGATTCACATAAACAGGACAGGGGTGAGGGGCCAGGTTTGGTAGAAGGTAAGCAAGCAGATAAGCATAACTTCAGTTTTGGACTCACAGGTCTATTTCAAGGGATCTATGAGGCAGCCATGGGGAGATAAATAGGCAGCTTTTGAGGATCCAAGCTTGAGATCAAAGGAGTCTGGAATGGAGATGAAAATCTGAGAACTATCAGCTCCTTAATGGTCACTTAAATCACAGAGGTGAATGAGGTGTCATAGAAAGAGGTGGAAGGAGATGATAAAACAGAGGACTGAGAAACTCCAACATTTCAAGATTGGGTTAGAAGTGTGCTTTCAAAGATGACTTGGGAGAAAGACACAATATATTCTCCTATTTTGGAGGGGAATATGTTCCAATATTACCAGTAGATGCCTAGAACCACAGATAGTTCCCTATCCTATATAGACTAAGGTTTTCCTATACATACATGCCTATAATAAAGTTTTATCAACAATAACAATAATAAACTATAACATCTATAACAATGCAGTGTAACAAGTTATGTGAAGAGATATCTTCCTCAGAAGATATCACAGTGTAGGTTTGGACCATGGCTAACTAGGCATCATTAAGCTCAAGGAAAGCAAAACTGCAGAAAAGGGAGGATTACTGGGCCCAGAAAAGAAGAAAAACACCAACACAGGCTGAGAAGATGAAGACTGAACAGTGAAAACAGTAAGTTATCTTTAAATGAGAGAATATATTTCCAATCTTTGGATGGTGCATTTGCCTGCTAGTCTAAACATTACAACTAGGACAAAAACAACAGAAATATATTTTCTCATAGTCCTGGAGGCTGCAAGTCCAAGATCAAAATGAGGGCAGATCTGGTGTCTCATGGGATACTGTTCCTTCCTGGCAGACAGCCATATTCACCTCGAATCCTTACAGGGTAGAGAACAAAGTTCATCTATCTCATCTGTCTACTTAAAAGTGCACTAATCCTATTCCTGAGGTCTCCACCCTTGAGACCTTCCAAATGCCCCACCTCCAAAAGTCATCACTTTGGATATTTATTCTTTAACATATGAATGAGGGGATGAGGGAGTCATTCAACCTATAAAACATACCAATTAATTTTATTACATCTACTTCCATTTTGCTTCTTCAGGCACCATGTTGTTTGTCTCTTAAATCTTTACCTGTAAACTTTCAAATGGTGTTTTCAAACACTTAGAAAAATATTATTTTGTCGAATTAATAATACTAAGTATATCCAGAATAAAATACAGGCTCAGCTACCCAGGAAATTCTTAAGAAATCTGCTTTGCTTGGCCATGACCTCATTCCAATTGGTGGAGGTGCAGACAGGGACTTGATTTACTAATCTCTTTTCAAAATTCAACCTAAATTATGTTCAAAATGTCCTATTCTCATCGATTCTAAATAAAAAAATGCAAATGACTAGTAAATATGAAAAAAATGTTAAGCACTCAACTAATCAAAGAAATGCAAATTAAAACAAGGTAATGTTTTCACCTATCAAGTTTGCTAATGCTTTTTAGATGCAATATTAGATGCTGACAGAGGTAAGAGATAATGCATATAATAGTGTCCATGGTAGCACAAGCTGAAAATTATTTTGACAAAATTGAGCAAAAGACTTCAAAATAGCCATACCTTTTGCCCTCATAAATTTTCTGCTAGAAATCAGCTGTAGAAAATAATGTGATCAAAGATTCAAGTATCCAAAAATTCAAAGCAGTGGCTCTCAAAAAAATCTCTCAAAAATCCTATAACTGATAATTGGGTTATGATTTTCAAGCCATGATGAGCACAGTCTTAGAGTCAATTATAGAGGGAACTAGTGGGACTAGGAAACAGTCTGGTTGCTGGGACTCTGAATTCTGTATTTCTAAATCAAACAGTTCTGTCTTTATATTTTGTACATACATATTGAGTTTCCATCAAGAGTCATTATAATTTTGGTGACTGTTGGTTTTTCCTAGAAAATAAGATCCCTGAAGAACCTATCTATAAGTGATAGATATCCAGATTCTCAAAACTGAGCACAGTGCTTGTCTCATAGTATGAACTCAAAGAATAGATGATGTTTGGTAGGAATTTAAGTGCTTATTTAGTTACTAGAAACTAGTTTGAAAAGTATTATGATGAGGAAACTGAATAACGATCAGGGGTTGGCAAATTACAGCCGAGGGTCAAGCCCAGCCAACTCCATGTTTTCATAAATAAAGTGTTATTGAGAGGCAGTAACTCATTCTTTCACATACTTTTTCCAGATGTCTTCTTGCTGCAATGGCAGAAGTGAGTAGTTGCAACAGAGACTATGTGGTCTACAAAATTGAAAATATGAACTCTCTGGTCCTTTACAGAAAGTGCTTGCTGACTTCTAGTTTACAGAATGAAACTGTATATGGTCATTTAAAATGATCAAACATTAATAACATAAGAAAACTCTGACAATGGGACATCAAGTGTTCTCAAAAAAGTTCAAAAACAAAATTTTAGTATCAAGTATTAGTGAGAATGAAGTAGAAAGTGTCCTTTGACATCACTTATGAGAGTATAAATGGTTAGAAGTGCAGATGGTTACAGTGTGAAATCTGAAGTTGTAGGTATACCAGATGTCTGAAAAGAAGCCCCTTCCCCCTGCTCCACTTCCTGGAGTTGATCCAGTGTTAACTGGCAGACCTCTGTGCTAGAACTATATGAAAGAGTGTCCACAGCATTACTGAAATAGACCCAAACTGGAAATAACCCAAATATCCATCAAAAGTAGAGTGGATAGACTATCCTTGTTCCAATGTATGTTTTTTGTTCCTTTGTCACTGATTAGTTGACCATACATGTGTATCTTTGTTTCTGGTTTTCAATTCTGTTCCATTAGTCTGTGTGTCTGTTTTTATTCCAGTACCATGTTGTCTTAACTATTATGGCTTTGTAGTATAATTTGACATCTGGGTGTGTTATTCCTCCATTTTCTCTCTTTTTGGTCAGTATGGTTTTGGTTATTTGAGGTTTATTTTTCCATATGAACTTCAGTAGTAGTTCTTGTATTTCTTTAAAGATTGTTGTTCAGATTTTTACTGGGATTGCATCAGTACTCCTATGTTTATTGCAGCACTATTCACAACAGCCAGGATATGGAAACAACCCAAGTGCCTCAAAACATGAGTGGATTAGAAAGTTGTGGTATATTTACACATGGAATATTATTCAGCAACCAAAAAGATGGATTCATGTCATTTGTGGCAACAGAGATAGAGCTAGAAGGACTCATGCTAGCATAAATAAGCCAGAAAGAAAAAGAGAAATACTGGATAGTCTAACTCATATGTGGGATTTAAGGAAAACAGATAAAAGGACAAGAAAAAATTAAAACTTGTGAACTGACAACAGGTCTAAAGGAAACAGCAAAGAAGGGGGAGAGGAAAGGATAAAATCAGGGGAAGGATGAGCACAAGAAATCAGGGTGATGGTTCATGGGTGATATGGTAGTAGGAGAACTTTGGAGTAGATAATGATGCAAATATATAAATATCTATATTTACATACAAAAATGAAAGAATAAAAGTTTTTTAAAAGAACTTGGAAAAAAAAGTAGAGAGGATAATGAACTATGGGAGATTCTTAGACTCAGGGTAAAATCCTCAGTATAAATTCATAAATTAGTTCTACACACAAAAGGGATGGTTCTCACAAACATGAGAAGAAATAGAAACTGAACACAAAAGAGTATACTCCATATGCTTCTAATTTTAAGTACAAGCCTAAGAATACATAAAATCAATTTAGGGCAGACAATAGGACAGTCTCGAACCTATTAAAAACAAGTTTGGAAGGGGCTTGAGGAGGGGCTGCAAAAAAGAGAGGAACCATACATCACATGACCATTTTTATTTAGGGATAATTTACTAGCTCCTGCACTTTCCATATATACATATATATATATATAATATATACACACCTCTTCTATATCATATTTTGTTTAAAATGTTTTATATGTAAATGGATATTATGATCCTAATTTGGTTGAACAAAGTGTAAGATTGCATATGTAAGTGCTTTTTAAAAAAGGGCAACTGATAGAAGTATATCAAAATATTGAGAAAATAGACTATGAGTGCTTTTAATTTTCCTCCTTTATCAATGTTCAAAATTCTCTACCATATTCAAAATATAACAAGTCCCCAAGAATGATAGCTGCAAGGCAAATAGCTAACACTCCCACCCCTAAGTTTCAAGAAATAAGCAAAAAAAAAAAAAAAAAGGAAAATTAGTAATGAATACATAGAAAGCACTAAAAATCTGATACTGTCAACTAGGAGGACAAAGACAGAAAGTGAGGGTGAGCCAGGCACAATGAGAGGCCCTACCCTACATGAAGTCCCAAGTCAGTGGGATGAGTGGGATGGATTAAACCCTTCCATCTTCCCTCTGAGATGGTAGTAGAAAGGGAAATGTTCTTATAAGAGTAAATGCCTCCATCAGCATCAGTAGCACTGGCATGGCTGGGAGGAAGAGAAAAAAATCACACAAGCAATAGCTACCCAAAGGCACCTCCAGGGACTTCATGGCAAGGTGGTCTGGATTACACTAAAGAAAATGGACATACCAAGGTCCTGGGAACCCTTCATTCACACATTTATTAAGCACGTACCAGGTGCAGACATGCTCACAAGTAGCAGATTCAGGCCCAAAGAAAGACTTTTTGTAAAAGTAAAAAGAGAGTAAGTTCCTGCCCACTGCTCTCCAAGATGCCAGAGTCTTACCTACCCCCTCTGCCTTTTCCCTCTAGGTAGCAAAATGACTGAATAAAGAATGCAAACCACCAATATCCATAACAAAGTTTCCTCAGCTAAGAGGAGAATTCAAACATGTCCAGATAAACCAAGAAAATTCCAGTTCACAATTTTAGGGGAGAAGAAAACAAGAGCAGTCAAAGTGATGCTGCAAAGTTAAAATTGGAATTAAAAATGGAGACCACTGTAAAATCGCCCACCCCCAAATTCCATAGCATGTTCAAAATATAACAAACCCTTGAGAATGTTACCAGCAAGAAAGATACCAAAACTTCCATCCTTAAGTTTGAAAGATAAGCACCTTCTCCCCAATTTTTTATTAAAGGAAAAGTTTCTATAACAGAAAATAAAACCCAAACGTTAATCTTATTTTATGATTATGGACTTGAATTCCTTAGGGGAAAAATTCACAAATAGAATTTAGCAGCAGTACAATTTATTCTAAAGATAAAAGAATATTTCAATATTAGTTTATCTAGAAATATAATGGATAATACCAGCAAGTCAAAGAAAACTCATATGATCATTTCATCAATGTCAAGAACGACTTTAAAAGATTTAAAGACTTAACATTATTTTAAATTGACAAAGTAGTAGAATGGTGCTTCTTTAACATGATTTAATTATATATGCCAGAGACTTTGCTATGCTTACTGATGTAACTAGAAATATCCCCATAAAAACTGAGGAAAACATAATCAACATCTTAATATAAGTTTATCTTGGAATTTTAACCAATGTAATTTGACAAAAGAACACAGTAAGAAGGCTGGACATGGTGGCGCATGCCTGTAAAAGGCAGCCTAGGAAGCCACGGCAAGGACCAGGGACCATGGTTTAAATCCTGCTCCGGGCAACACAGAGAGACCTAGTTCCAAAAAAATAGCTGGGGGTGGTGGCATGCGCCTGTAATCCCAGCTACCTGGGAAGCTGAAGCTGGGGATTGCTTGAGTTCGTAGTACCCCGGGCAACGTGAGCCTGTGGTTTCACGGGCAAAAATAGCGAGACCTAGTCTCAAAATAATAATAATAATAATAACAATAATAAGAAGAGGAATAGATATTTGGAAAAAGAGAAAATTATTATTCATTGACCCTATAACTGTTTATCTAGAAAACAAAAGATTGAGGGGGCAGAAGGGAAAGAAAAAAGAAAACAAAAGATTCAACTAAAACATATGTGCACATACCTAACTATTCTTTTCATATTTCAAAAATTATATATTTATAAAGTATTTTTTAAAAGTATAAAAAGTTAAATGACCAGTATTGAACAAACATATAAAAATCAGTATCAACCTTATATATCCAAATAACCAGGTAGAAAATAAAATGGAAAGAAACCTCCTTCCTAATAATAACAGAAAGGAAATTTTAATTAAAGAAGTATAAAATTCATATTTAAAAATAAAAATCCTATGTCAAAGAATTTAATTATTCATATATTAGTATTAATAAATCAATTAATGTAATCTTAAAATTTCAACTTTTTAAATGATCATAAATTTCTTTTTGTGTTGTTTTTTTGTTTGCTTGTTTGTTTTTAGAGACTAGGTCTCACTATGCTGCCTGGGGGCAGTCCCGAAACCACAGATTCAAGTGATCCCTAGCCTCAGCCTCCCAGGTAGCTGGGATTACAGGCATGCACCACTGCACCTAGCTAAATGGCCATAAAGTTAACCTAGAATGAAGAAGTAATTACAGCCACATGAATTTTTTAAAAGGAAGACTGATCAGAAGAGACAATACATTTTGAAAATATAAATACTTAAAATTCAACATGTCCTAATTATTTTATTACATTTTACTATTATCTATGGTTTCAAGGTACTTTTGTCTCTGGTTTGCTATGCAGAAATATGTTATAATTAATATTTTTTTACTATTATACATTTCTTCCCCACTCCAAGTCTGGAGATAACTATCTTATCAGTACTTGATATCAGCAATAAGGGTATTTACACCATAGAAAATGGCAAAAGCTATAGGACAGGACTTGGCTTATTGTTTTATTGCTCATCAAAGCTTAAGACAATAATGTAGAAAAGTACTAATAATGCAGATTAAACTCAAATGTGCGTTATATACAAAAGGTAATATATAGGAAATATTAAAGCAGTCATTCAGTTCAGCAAACAAGTTGCTGATGCCATTAGTAAATGTTCTTATTTTGTTTATTTTACTTTCATCTTACTAGTTAATATAGAAGAAAACATAAACTAACATCTGTCAGAACTGCAGTTGATCAAGTGTACCATTTGGATGGCCATGGATACAAGAATTCAACACAAATCAGTAAAAATAATCCATGAAAATCAATCAGTTATATGGAAAATACAATGACAGGTACTGCATTATTTTGTCACTATTTGTAAAATACATACTACTTATGCTATTTATTTCACCGAGACTGATAATATAAACTGAAGTATTTGTAAGTATATTTTTCCCAGCAAGCCGGTTGTTAAACATTAACCAGCACACTGCCTAGAAACATTTTTTTTCTCCATAGAAGGTTACTAAATGAAGCTTGATTTGCAAATGTAGCCACAGTTTCAGAAGTCAAAGAGGTTATAGGAGTGGGCACTAAAGCAAAAATAGAAGTGTCAAAGTGCCTCTTTCTAACGAAGGCTGAGGGGAATAAACAACTGGTATTTGGTCCCCTGTGCAGAAGGAAACTGTATGCGGCTAATTCTTCATCTTTCAGGTTCTCCCATAGGTAGAGAAAGTAAGACATTTGAGAGCAAGAAGATTAAAAAGCCTTCTCTATAATTAACTTAACAGGTAAATTAAGGTGCATAGATTCCCAGTGGTTAAGATGGGAAGAAGTGGGGTCCTCCAGCATCCCCCTAATTCTCTGCACCCTCCACTATTCAGCCAATAAATGCACTCTTTCTCCTCTAATTAGGTTGTGACTCAATGGGGTAAACCCAATTTCCCTGGCTTTTAAACAGTACTTTATAATTTTCAAATACAATTATACTCATTATCACACTTGATTCTCATAACAATTTTATGAATCAGGAATGGCTAGGTTTGAAAGAAGGGGAGAAAATCCTCAGGAAAAAATGTATTTTTGTATGCTTAATTTAACCATGATTTTAAAAATCAGACTCAAGAAAAACGCTTCTTTCAAGTCACTTACATTCCTTTCGAGGGCCCTCCTATCTGGTCCCTTACAGCTTTCAGCCATGTTCATTCTTGAACACCTGCCCTTTGACATTTTTTTCCTGGGAAAGATGACAAAACTGCCTGATTACAATTAACTAAAGGGCAACTAGTAATTTCGTAAACCCTGGCCTCTGCCTTTACCACCAAGACTTCTGAGAGGTAGACAATCTCTTTTTTGGTATTAATTTTCTTCCTTAATAAAGAAACTTGTATCCAATATATGCTCAAGTAAATTAGGTGAGAACAGTGTTCCCAGCTTGCCCTGCTTGGGTCCCCATGACCAGCACATGCTGGGAGGAGGCTTTGCATGACTCACACAGGCTGTAAAACTCCCAAGCAGTGTTACGAAGACAGGCAATTCAGAGACCAGAGAAAGGAAGTCTCCGCAGCAGAAAGGATGGAAAGAAGAGAAGGAAGAAAGCAGTGAAGGAAGGAGGGAACAAAAGCAATGCTCATTTATTGAATATCTACCAGTTCTGGGAACTTACAAATTCACTGACTGAATCTTCAACCTGAGCTGGTTATAATAAACCCCCATTTTACAGATGAAGAAACACAAATCCTGTGACTTCAAAGATAGTTCTTTACCTGTGAGAATCACAGGTACTCAGAGTGTGGTCATGTGTTGGAGGTGGAGATTAGATTCTCAGGTCTTGCCTCAGACCTTATGAATCAGGAACTGCTGGAGTGGCCCCAGCAATGTGTTTCAATGAGTCCTCCAGATTTTTCTGACAGTAAGATTTGAGAGGCCCTGCTCTAGCGCAGAAGCTAACAAATGCCTTCTGTAAAGGCTTAGATAGAAATAGTTCAGGTTATGCAGGCCAAATGGTCTGTGTCACCACTACTCAGTTCTGTTGTCTTAGTTCAGCTGCAGCTGCAGATTGTATGTAAAGATATGAAGATGGCTGTTTTGATGCCATTTAAATATGGACAATGAAATTAAATTTTAGATCATTCTCACATGTCATGAAACAGTATTTTTTTTCACTTTTTTAAACTATTTGAAAATATAAAAACCATTTTTAATCCCAAAGATTAATACAATCCCAAAGACTATACAAAAACAGATGGTGGGATGGTTTGGCCTCTTGACTACAGCTTGACTCTTGAACTGGACAATGCTACCTTAAGTAAAAACTCTCCATTCAGGACACAAAGGTAAAATGTAACAAAAGCAAATTATAAGACTCTTTCTATGGTCCAAAGGAGATAGAGAGCCCATCTGGTTGTAGCAAGTAGGAAGGCTTCCAGGAAGAGGTGGCAACCTCTGTGAATCTTGAATGAGAAGTAGGAGTTCAGTAAGCAGAAGTATGAAACTAGACAACACAGAGGAAATGGCTTGAGCAAGGGGATAAAGAATGACACCAGCAAGGTATCCATTCCAAAATGCCCATTTACAGCCAAAATATGCCAGTCTTTTGAACAAAGATGCTGAAGGGGTGGGGGTGTAATATATAACAAACAGTTCAATGTTCCTGTTCATGAGTGCCAAGTATCAGGAAAGGAACAAATTGCAACAACTGAAATAACAGCTTTACATGTAAAAATCATTATCTGTGATATAGTCTTTTCTCCCTGCTGACCACATGTTGGAGAGAAAGTGTTTTGTTTCTTATAACAAATTATTTCCGGGTACAAATTTAACTATATGAAATATGTGCTCAAGTATCATAGATGCAAGAAATAATTCTCTTGAGATGGTTTCTAGTTAGACAAATTAGTTCCCTTGAGATTTGTTTTGTTTTCCTAATTCTTTACATACCATCCAATAGAACTGTGGGTTATTTTCAAACACAAGAAATCCCTTTAAGATCATAAATTACCATAATTTCAGAGTGTATTTTTCAAGTTACACATTTTCATTAGATTTACTTCGATATCAGCCATTAAAAGGGAGTGCTATCCAGTCTAGTAATATTTCCTAGAATAGAAAAGAAAGCAAGTTGTCAAGCTGATGAGGAATAATAAAGTCCTCTCTTTATATACCTCCATCTTCAGATAGCAGAGCAGTTAAAAGGCCAAGTTTTGAAGTCAAATTCGCTAAAGCTCACTTAAAACCTGATGCTATTTCACAAGCTATCTGCACCTCGGTTTCCTTAACAGTAACACGGGAGAAAGTAATCACACCCACCTCTGATTATGTATGTGCTTGCAAAGTACAGGGAATGGCATCAGTGCATTTTAGCAATCATTACCATTTCCAATGATCCCCTTACTCCAAAATTAAACAAATCTGCTCCCTTTTTGGGAAGGAACATGATATTCTCTTCATTCCACCTTATGATATAGTGGTAAATTCAGACCCTTCCCTTCACCCTTCTTCCTCCACCATTTGGGCCCTGGTGGCTTCAGAAACAGATTACCAGTCTGGGTAGACAAAAGGCAGAGAATCTGGCCAAAGAGAACCCCACAATCTCTCCCACCGTCCATGTCCAAGAACAGGGAGTTTTACCCTCACACTGGACAGAAGGATCCGATTATTGAAATGAGTTCCCAAACATAAAGTGAGTTGGATGTTTTGTATTGCCTGAGAGCGCTTGTCCCATCACCTCATCATCTGGGTACAAATAAAGAGAAGGAAATAATTCAGCTGATTTTGGGCACACTTTAAGAGACCGGATGACTTATGTGCATGCACAACCTGTCTGTTTGCTGTGAGCAGAGAAGACACTAGAAACTCAGGCCTACAAGACAGAAAGACCTAAAGCTTCAAAACTTAGTAACTCTGGGGAGGCACAGTTTCCACAACTAAATGTTAGGGATGAGGACGAGTGGGGCCTGAAGGACAGCAGCTCTTGTCACGATTATAGCACCCATGTTCCCACAGAATGTAATATTTCATTGCTCACAGCCACGCCAATTCAGCCAGCTTTCATGTCAGACTCCAATCCAGCAGAGCTGCCTGTGGCTGGTGCCCCACCCCCAAAGAACATGCTCATGGACATTCCTGGACTCACTACATTCGCTCCCCAACTGACTCATCAGTCAGGAAGGAAAGTTCCCGGCCAATGAATAAAGAACAGTGGGTGTGGAGAGGGCAGGGAGAAGCGGCTGCCCCACACCCCTGGGTTCACCCTGCTCTGGCAGCTCAGCCATTCAGCACTTCTTTCTCAGCAGGAGTCACACTTTGTTGCAATTGTGTCTGGAGTTAAACACTTTCTCCACTCTCCATGAACTCCTTCAGAACTGGGCTGGATCTTTCTTCCCTGGATGTGGACTAGCTCCCTCCTAGATTTCCTACACGGTTTAATGGCATTATTTACTGAGGTGGAGAAGCGCCTTATTAGAAAGCACACCAGCTCGCACTCTGTACTAAAGAACATTTGTGCTTATCAGCTTTCCCACACTAGGAACGGGTGCTACCTTGATCTGTTTTCTTTGTCCAGCAAGAATCACAGAAGTCCTCTGTACCCCAAAATATAACGTGGCCTCTAACATTCCACTATGTAAAACAACTATAGGATGTTTCCTAGGAAGTCTTGTGTCTCCCCGGGGCCAGAAGAGGCACCACCATACCGGTATCAGCAGCTGCCTCCTCTGGTGAGACCTCCCTGAAGGGAAGCATTAATTGGTCCCCTTCTTTGGGGAACAGAAAACTAGGATCCAAGAGCATGTGTTTTCTAGGTTTGCCTTCAAATGAGTTTTGTGACTTCCTTGAAAGAGACCCCCCTGCACCTTGTTATCCCAAGTGGCCCCTGTGTATTCAGGACCAAAGAGAAGGCAAGAATCACAAGCTTTCCAGGCATGTGGCAGCTGCCAAACCCCCTGTCCCCAGCTGTGCCAGGGCAAAAATGTCCTTTCCAAAGTAACTGCCATATCACCGTTTACTAGTGCAGCAGGCAGGGAGCCCAGGTGCACACACATGTGCACACACACGTACACACACAAGCCACACCCTGGCAGTGTCAGGTAAGCAAGCATACCCAAAGACACACAGGCACAAACCAAGGCCCGGAGCCCCTGCACTGAGGGGACAGGTGAATCTTTTAAGAAGAAATAAATGTTGTCTTATTGCTTATTCTGATCAGCCGTTGGCTTTCCAAGGGTGTGTTTTGTTGATTTCATATCTGCCACTTAATATTTCTTGCAGGTAACTCAGGGGGAAATGAAAAGGCCAATCTCTTTATCTCTCTGAAGGGGCCGCAGACCCCATTAGTCAAACCTACTCCCATATTTGCCAGGTCTAAGGGTGAAATAAGGGCCTAGTTTCTAGCCTAAAATAAAGGCCCTCTTTTCTCCCAAGGGTGTAGCAGGTGCTCTCAAATAAGCAATCCAACTCCCCTGCTGCCTTTCTCTCCTCCTTCCCTTTCTCCCCCTTCCAGGAAAGTCAAGGAATTGAAACTACCTCCTGATGGTAGATTCTGCCACTGAGTGTGGGGCACAGCCACAGCTTTGGGCTGTGGGGCAAGAACCATTTGGGCCTAAGAGAGTCTCCAAGCTACGTGGGACAAGTCTGAAGGCCAAAGCAGGCCCTGAAGCACTGAGTGGGCAGCTGGACCCGGTCTCTGAGAGAAGGGAGGGGGCTCAGTTCCATGGTGAGTAAGCTGCCTTGCCTGCACTTTTGCAGCACTGAAAAGGGCGCCCCCTTGGGCTCGACAAGGGAAGCTGCGTGGGCTTTCCCTTCCCACCCAGCTGCCCTGAGGAGACCTGAGGGGTGGCAGAAGCTGTAAGAAGGGAATGGCGGTTGTGTGCACAGGCCCAGGTGTCTGAGAAGGCCGGGTTCACAGCCACTCTGCTCAGATTCCCCCAACTAGATAGCCTCTCCACATAGAGTCAAACTCAGGATCTCAGCAGGACTCTGTTCTGCACAGGAGGAAGGGAAGAGCAAGCAGGACCACCTGCGTATCCGCATGGTGGGGCTCCAAAGCCAGGCAGCCTGCACTCCTGCCAGCAGCCAGTGACTGAACCTGGCTCGGCCTCACTCATCTACACTGGAGCGCTAACAGTTCCACCTCCCCCCAGTGGCTATGAGGACAAAATGAGGTCCTATTTCTCCAGGGCCTGGTACCCTGCACATGGTGAGCACCCAGTAAATGTCATCTCCACTTATTCAGCTGAAGGAACATCACCTTTATCTAAATTTTCTCAAGTTTCTCTTTGGGTTTCATGTAGTACCAGTCCTCATTTAATGGCGGTAGTTTCTTGGAGACTAAGCCTTTAAGTGAAGTGATAAAAAACCTATTTACTTGCAATCCAATAGATGGAATCAAGAGTTAATGTCCTCCAGAATATTTCTGGTCACAAAAATACCACCAAACTTCTAAAGACTCAAAATATGAATGGGAAACAATCACTTTCATTCACTTGCCAACCTGTTTATTTCAGTTCAGGGCCAAGGGTGGCATAGCTTACTGCAGCAGCTCGGAGTCCAGGCAGGACTGATGGGGTACAAGGCACTCTTCTCCCACAGGGGGCCTCATGCCCACTCCCACCAAATCTCGCTGAGATTTGTCAATGAACCTCAAGTACACAGCTTCAGGACTTGGGGGGAAACGGGCACCCCCAGAGAAACATATGAAGTCAGGGGGAAACTGTGCAAACTAAAGACAGACAAATGGTCCCACCAGGTAGTGACTGTTTATTCTCATCAACCTTGTCATAATGATAGGGTGTGCCCCCCCCCATTGTCTCCTGTTTAAGATTGCAGATTTCAAGGACAGGTAATGTTAAAATGGGGGAATGACCTTAGCTGGAATTTCCCTTCAGGGGGATGCAGGGGGAAGAAAGAAGTGAAATAGTCTAGGTGAAACAGATTTCCTGGAAGGCGGGAAATCAGGGTATATAAAGGGTGTGGAAACAAAGAGAAGGATTCGATTGGAGGGGATGCAGATTCGAATATGGAGACTGGATAGAGAGAGAGGTTCAGTGGAGGAGAGATGGGAATCGGCCATCTTGTAAAGATGTGAGCCATGTGAGCTTGGCCATGTGGCCACCGAGGGCCTGCAACAACCCTCGGCTGGCCCAGGCTGGCAGCATGTGTGCTGAAAGCAGTT
>PVHY01008343.1:0-62138 GCA_004024945.1 Uropsilus gracilis
GGAGGGATCAGCAGGGCAGCTGGAGAAGGTTGTGCCTAGTTCTCTGCCCCTGGGGGGGGGGGGCACTTTCCTGACTGGGTTCCTTGTGACACTCATCCCAGGCTGGAATGAGGTCCTACTCCCCAAAAAGGAGTTCACATGAGTGAATCTAGGAAAAGCTGCTTTCCACAGCAGCTCAGCAGGCCCAGGGCTCAAGAAACATCCCTAGGAGTCAGGATTGCCTACCAGGAAATCACCCCAGGTCTATTTTTAGGATCACTCATTCTCTTTAAGGACAAGTTTCAAGAGTAGCTACTGGGGGAACACTCCTTGCAAGGGCTAGGAACATCAGCCAGCATCTCCAGCCATCAGTACCAGGAAGAGGAGCTCCCTTTCCACCTCCCAGCAGAAGAAAAGTTGAACATCCGCATGAGGCAGGGTCTGGAATGGGTGGGGTGATTAGGAGTCAGACTGGACCCCCAAATTGCCCCAGAGTGTCTGTGGCTGAACTTTGAGTTGGGCAGGATGCCCCCAACTGTCCCAAAGTGTCCATGCCTAACTATCTTGTTAGGCTGGGCAGTCCCCCAAAACTGCCCCAGAATGTCCATGGCTGACCTCCGTGTCGGGCCATGTGACCCCCCCCCAAAACTGCCCCAGAGTGCCACAGCTGACCTTTGTGTTGAGCAAGGCAGGCAGTTGGGCTGCCAGGAAAGGGTTACTCTGAGCAAGCAGGGTGCCCTGTGAAGATGGACTGGAGGTCCCCAGCTCTTCCGTCAGATCTCCAGGTTCCCCATGCTGCACACCCAGCCCTCTGTGACTCTGGACATTGACTGGTGTGCCAGAGCTGATTTATGTTGCAGTAGGACATGACTTCCTGCTCTGGAACTAATTTATGGGGCATTGCATTGAAAATTGGGTCTTCTTAACATCAACTGGAGAAAAGGGGGAAAAAAGCAAGAGAAAATTAATGGGCGAGAGAAAGAGAATATGATTGCTCCACTTTTCCAATTCTCCTTTGCTAGAATGGTAAAAGGAGCTAAAATGCATATTTAATGTGAATTTTTTCTTAGAAAAATTCACACACACACACACACACACACACACACACACACACACACACAAGAAGTTCCTGAAAAACAACTGGTTTATTTGCATCTTTTAAAAATTCCAAAAAATGTTTTTATCTGCAAATGTGATATTCTAATCCTTTCACTGCTTACTTTCTCCTGGGAGGGTCAAATGAAAAAGGTGTCTTTGTAAACCATATATTGCTACATGCCCTCATGCATGTGTGTGTGCATACCCGCGCACACACACACACACACACAATTTCTCTGTGTGTGTGTGTCAACACCTCCATTGTCACCACTGATGCCCATTGCCATAACTCCAAAATCCAGATTCGAAGGCCTAATCCCTAATTCAGTCTTTAGAGACAAAGCATGTGAGGAGGTATGGAGGTGCTGTGAGGAGGTGCTAGTGTAGCCCCAATGTGACAGAACTGGGCTTCCTGTGAGGAGAGGGGGCACTAGTACTCTGTCTCCTAAGCCATTTTGTGGTTTTGTCTGTCTCATCTGCTTTCATTATACTTGTACATATTATTCTCTATTATTCATTTTCTCTCTCAATAACCACATTGCATATGTCTTTGATTCCTGCAGTAGGTCATTTTTCTTCAAAAGTGAAATAACTTTTGAATTTGTCCCAGGTAGACCTGACTTGGGAGTGTTTCTGATTATATAGTCTGAGAGTTCCCTAGTCTATTGTCTTTGTGAAAGGTAGACTAACTACCTTCAAAGCATTCCTGGTTCCATTCTCCTTTCCCAGTTTTATACATACCTTATTTTCCCCTTTCCCTTTATTACCTTTCTCAATGGGTGTTCTATTGCCAGCAGTTTTTCCTCACTGTGGATTTTTTTCCTGAAAAGGAACTGGACTTAATTCTGAGAAGTCATAGAGCTCGGATGCTCCATTCTTGAGATCTTAGTGAGGGAAGCCTGAATTAAGCCTCTCAGCTCATTTCAGGCCCTCAATTATCCTCAATTAATTAGAAATTAATTGACCTTTCATTGTCAGTGTTAGTCCCTTTGTCTCTGTGGCATCCCTTGCACTGTTCTTTTCAGGACCCTTGGAAGGGTTCTGAAAGCGTCTCTCTTTCAGAAATACATTCTAACAATTAGCATCAACAGGGAGACATTGACATTGAAATGACTGAAGTATTTATAAAACCTCACGTTGACATAACACCCCCTTTCCAAGGCCCTTTCCAAGTTCTTCACTTGAGCTTCCCATGTGGTGAGCAGCAGAGGGTGGTCTTCAGTTCTGAGTGATGGAGCACTGGGGTGGAAGGTGAAGGAGTTACAGCATTGCAGTTTGAACTCCTAGTTATTGCGGTCACTATGAATTTAATTCCATATACTAGCCATGAACTCAAGGACTATTCTGTACTTTTCCCAGTATTGTGGCCCTCTGAAATTTAAACACAATATCTTGTACTGACAGGCACTAAAGGCTATAATATACAGAGGGGGGGTTGGTTTATAGGGGCAAGTTTTTGGTTGACTGTAGAGACAAAATCAGGATCCTTAAAATGCATTTTTTTAATTTTAAAAAATAATTTATTTATATATATTTCACATCATTGTAATCCCTGGGGGTCGTTCACCACCTCCCCTCCAGTGGTTAAAATGCATTTTTAATAATCTTTATTTCTGGACATTAGCCAAAGTTTGCATCTTTAGCAGTAACGAATTTGCTATGTGGGCCAATTCCTCCCTTAAGGCTTCTTCTAAAGACTTGAACTTAACCCCAACTATTTCCTTTATTTCCTTGTTCCAGTGAATTGATTCTCCTGCCTGTACATCCTGAAGTCAGTACAGAGGTTTCAATGGGTTTTAATTGATCAGATTGCCTTGGTCAAGATTGGTTTTGTACTCCACTCTAAACTCACTGAGCTGCTGGATGTTTACTGGAAAATACTTTCTCAGGTGCTGATTGAAAGGAAAAAGTGATCTCCTTCATTTTCATTGTTCATTGATAGTATTATAGACTGACAGATAATAGGCAACCAGTTATCGATCCCAGTCAGGGTCCTGCCTGTTACCTGTCCTACCCCTGACCAAGTTGCTTTATCCAACTTGGTCATACAACCTTTGATGGACCAGATGAATTTAGAGATAAGATGAATGTAAGTGATTCTAACTTTGTTCTTGGGTTTACCATCAAGAGAACAAGAGAGTGTCATAAAAAGGATATAAGATTTTGGATTAGATAAATGTGGGTGTACATCCCATATGTATCCTTATAAGTGTATGATCTTAGTAGATAAGTCACCTTCTACTAGCTGCTGTGTACTCAAAAAAATAAGAATAGTTACCTCCTCACTATTTAGTAGTCAAAAATTTAAATGAGGTAAATGAAATATGCCAAAACACAATTTTCTATAAAGTTAAACATATATTTACCATATCACTCAGCAATTCAAATCCTTGGAAGCTACCCAAGAGAAATAAAAACATATGTCTACACAAAGACTTGTATACAAACATTAATAACAGTTTCATGAATTACAACTGGAAACAACCCTAAGGTCCACCAACAGATGAATAAGTAAATAAATCGTGGTATATTTCTATATCATAGATATTTATACAATGGAATTTTGCTTAGCAATACAAAGAAAGAAAATTGTTAACACTTGCATCATTATGGATGGTTCTCAAAACTATCATGCTAAGAGCATGGAGCCAGACACAACATCTACACACTGTGAGATTCCACATAACTTTAGGAAAGACAAGTCCAGTGACTGGTCACCCAAGACCTGGGATGTGCTGGAATTGACTGGGAAGATTCTGAAGGCAACTTTGGATGAAATAATGTTTCCATGTCTTGATTGTGGTGGTAGTTACATGGGTATACACATTTGTCAAAATTCACCAAACTATCTACTGAAAATGTGGCATTTTACTGCACGTCAATAATCCCCTAATAGAATTGGTGTTTTAATGGCACAGTGCCTGGTATGTAACAAGTACTCAATATATGATGCATCCTTCCTCTCTGTGCTGGTAGACAGCACTGCCAAGTCCCCTCTCCTAGACATACAACCTTGTGAGTAGAGCAGAAACAGGTGTTTCCAATGTCTTTCTTGTATAATTCTGACCCTTTATTGCACTATAGATAGTGTGGTCCTTTTGGGATGCTGCAACAAAATACTATTGACCGGGTGGTTTTAACAACAGAAATTTATTTTCTTAGTAGTGGATGTTTGAAGTTCAAAATCATGTTTCCTGCCAGTTTAGTTTCTGGTGAGGACTCTTGTGGGTTTGCAGATGGCTTCCTTCTTGCTGTGTCAATAGATGTGTTGTGTCTGGGAAGTGGGGGAGGGAGAGAAAGAGAGAGAATGAGAGAACCAGGGTAAAGAGGTTGAAGTTAACATTTGTTGTGTAAGACACCAAGGTATATTAGTCCTATAGACTATAGTCCTGCTCCCAAGAACATCATGATCCAGTGGAATGATTCACAGCGAAAGCCCTTCTCACATTGCCCTGGGATTTGATGCACTTCCCAAGTTGTGGGTTCCCAGATGCTTTCCAGTGTCAAACATCCCAAGAGAACCCTCACATCTAGTCTCCAGTATAAGGAAAAACAGCTTTTTAGAAACTCTCCTCAGGCACAACTCCAAAATTGAGGACAGAGTCCACAGTCTTGTTTTAATGGCTTTGGCTAAATTCATGTTCAGTGCTTGATTTAGAGCTTGCAGTGTTAATATTTTGTACATTGGGCCAATTCTCTGGTGATTTTAATATTTCATTTATCGACTGATTTAACTTTTAATAGTATCCAAAGCCATCTCATTAGATTACGGAGCTGAAAGAGAGCCACTGTAATAGCTATCCCGTTGTTCGGGTAAATTCAATTTGGACAGATGTAGCCCAAGGCAAAAAGGCAATCATAATCTCTGAAAAAATTTGCCATCCTCTGTTCCAAGCAAGTCTTAACCTTTTTTGTATGTATGACTTGGACATAGAAGGGAAATCTCCAAAGATCTTGCAGGATGAGGGGAGAAAATGATTTGGTCATGGTTGTCACATTACACCGTGCATGTTACTATATCCCTGTCACAACTATATTTGGGGCGCTCTTATGTACTGTGCATGTTCCCGAAAGATCCCTGAATTCCCCAGTACCTTGCAAAGCTTTGTGATGAAATGTATGAACTTGGTAATGTTGGAATTGAAGTGCATCTGAATTCTTTAACCACATTCCACCCCCCGATCTCTGTCCTTGGTCCTGATCTATCCTATAATTTTAGAGAAAGCATGACAGGCCCTGGAAATTTCTGTCCTTGGTCCTGAATGGTTCCACAGTGTTAAAGGATGTCTTTGATGCAGCCATAGAGGACATTTTCTGATCTTTCAATGGAAGGAGCCATGCAAACACTGAGCTACAGGAGCAGTACAGTATGCAAATAGTTCATTATGCTGAGACATATTACATCTAATTTAAAAAAAATCACATATGTAAATAATTGTTGTTCCTGGGTAGAAAAGACTCATTTATTTCTGTATCTCCAGTGTGTACAAGGGTGCTGATGACAGTTTAGATGGACAACAAATGATTCTTGAGTGAATGCATAATTGTAAGTCTGCATTATATCCAAAGGTGGAATGGAAGAGAGCAAAGTCATGACTTAGATGCTGCCTGAAAGAAAAATACTGAGGAGATTTACTTGATAACTTGTTCAATAATAATATATGTACACCATCCTCAAAATAGCTAACTTCTCTTCTTATTGTGTTATATGTCATGCAGAACACAGAGTTTTTAGTTCTGCTCTGAATGGTCCAAACCTGCTCCTCTTCTTTCAGCTATGGGGTCCTGCCAAGCTCCCTGTGTTTAACCTTTGAATGAAATGTCTCCAATGGGAAAAAAAGGATTTTCTTCCATTCCACTGGGGGGTATGGAAACATTACTTTTATTATTAATGTAAACTAGAGATATCTATTGAGCAGATTTTCTGTGCCAGGCTTCTCAACAATATAACAGCACTGTCCTTTTCCCCAAGGAATTTACAGTATGATCATGGATGAGACAGGACTATTCTAGAAAGTGAAGACATTTATGGAAACCTAGAACAGTCTAGGGCAAATAATAAGTGCCTAAAATATGTCTTTTGAATGAAAAAAACTTCTCAAATTAATATATGTAATATTAACCTTCCAGATTATCAGTAGGCTTGTGGATTCAGATTTGAAGATATTTTTCAGATGATGATGATGTTAAAAATGGACCTCAGTTTAAGGGTGATATTGATACATCACTTAAATATTTTAGAAAGAAGCTTGTCATGTTTACTAGTCATAGTTCTCCAGAGAGTGAGAACCGTGTGTGTGTGTGTGTATGTAAAACTCTCATTGTGAATTCCCTGTTTCTGAGCCTCAGGACTATTGCCTTCCTATCGACCATCAGGCACACATAGGATCAGGTCACAGAGGGACCTGTGCTGGAGAGGGACAGAAAAGTATTTTGGCATCATGGGGTCCATGGCTCAATCTGAAGGTTTAGCTCCTGACTCTATTCTGATTCTTGTGTATTGGGATGCCAATTATTTGGACAGTCTTTTTGTACAGTCTCTAAGACACTGTCAGACCAGTGATCCCCTGCCTGCTGATAGTAGTGAGAATGGGGGATGGTGGTAAGGGAGAAAACCAGTCACATGACAATGCACAGCTTCCAGGGGATGTCAGGACCAGGGAGAAGGTGACTATGTGACCATCAACTGGACAATGGACTGTGTTCATCAGGAGAGGGGTGGGTGTGACTGAGCAGAGGTAGGGCAGTGAGTCCTCTTCACTACATGCTTTGGGTGTAAGAGAAGCAGTGGGAGAGAGCCCTGGTCAGGGAGGGACATGTGCAGCCTCCTGGATTGAGGGCTGTGACTCTTCCCAGCCTGGTCAATGCCAGCTGGAGAGGGGCGTGGGTTGGGACTGCTGTCTAGCTCCTATTCAATCTTGGGCCAGAGATGACAGTTTTAGAAAATAAACTTTGAAATATGTTCATTGTTGAAAATTATGAACATATGGAAAAGTTAAAAGCAGAAAAAAAAAATAATCATTCTGCTCTCCAAACCAGAAATGACTATAAACATTTTAACATTGTCTTTGTGGGTTTTTTTTTTAAATCTCATTTTGAAAACACAGTGGAAGTAATATTGTAGACACTTCTGCATTTTGCTATTTTTTGTCATATTATAGCACAAACATTTCTTTACCAAAGCACTCTGTAAAACAATTTTAATGGCCTCATAAAAGTCTGATAAAATGGAGGTATCATGCATCAGTTAGGGTTCAACAAAAAATTGGAACCATTCTAACAGAAATCATTTGCAACAGGGAATTGGTTACAGGGTGAAGGAAGGATTCCTCTCCAGAAGTCAAAGGGCATTGAGGCAACAGCTGGAGTCCTCTTCCATTCCCAAAGCAGAGTCAAATGCAGGGGACATGGGGATGGGGAGCTTCAGTTCAGGAGCTAGTGTCCACCCAGGGGTGCCACTTGGTGTTGAAAGCTTGGAGGTGATCAGTCAAATCCAGATGTGGCCCCTGAAACAGTCAGAAAGCCAGATGCCCAGGTTTCACCTGTACCCAGCTTCTGCCCCTTCACCAGTGACTCCTATGGTCCAACTCTGATGATGGCCCCTCCCTCACTCTCAGCCTCCAATGGCTCCCCACTACCTACTGCAGAGAAAGTGGACTTGTGCTGTGCTGACAAAGGCTCATCCCATTCTGACACCAAGCAGGAGCATGTCTGTTATCACCTATCACCATCCTCCAAACCCATCCAGGTGGATCAGAGTTTTCATTGCTTCCTTTCATGCTTCTGTGCCATTACATGTGTTGTTTCTGTCCCTGGATGCCCTCCTTCTCCATCTGGGCAGTACAAGACTCTTCTTCCTCCTAACCCAGCTCTGTGCTGTGGATCCTGCTTCCCCATTCTCCCAGGTCGTGTGGCATCACATCCTCCTCTGGGGCATTCCTGGGGGTACAGATCTCTCTGTTCCTCCAATAAATCGAGTTCCTCTGTGCATTCCTCTGAGTTCTTCTGCTCCACAGCTGAGCTGCTGAAAATGCCATTTCCTGAGATCGATTGCTATTGATTTGGAAGCCCAAGTGAGAAAACAAGTTGCAGGCTAATGTGTATGGAATGCCCTTATTTTAATAAAACTGAACAAGGGCATCTCCCATGTTTGTTTTGTGAGCAAGAAGAAAAGCATGGCAGGACTCACCCCAGCCTGCAGTGACCACAGTGGCAGGAAGAATGATTTTGACTGTCTAGTTGGTGATTTCTCTAAAAATGATGGGACACATATCACTCTTGTAACTTTGCAAAAGCAATTTAAATAAAAGGATTAGATCATATAGAAGGGAAATTGTAATTTCCTCCTATGGATTGAGCTGCGTTCACTGTTGCCTCATTCCCTTTTTCTTTGGAGCCTCCCTGTGGTAGGCATCCATCAGCACTCATGCTCAATCTTTCAGATTAGGATTCATTCTAGAAGTGGGGTCTGGAGAGGGATCTGAGGAGGATCCCACAGGGACCCTTTGACTACAGGGGACATCACACCCTGTCTTTGGCCCCTCTGGCTTGAACTTGGCTTCCATTGTGGTGGACTTGCTGGCTATGAACACTCTTAATCAGAAAATTGATTCAGCCCCAGGTTTAATCCCAGAGATGCATTTTTTTTTAAGACAGCAAATTCCGGTTCTGCAATATCAGATTTAGATGTTTTGAAAATGTGTTCTTTGACAAGCCTTAATTAAAGTGGATTGCACCTATATGGGAACATTTTACAATTTCCATAACAAACACCATTATTACCAGGAGCTATATATTATTATTTTTGTTCTATTGATGTCTTTTATGGTGATGTCATAAAAAGAAGATGATGACTTCTCATTATGAGGCAGATGGAGGAGAAAATGCATTTTGATTATCAGAGAGGGGAATATGTTCTTTCCAAACAGTTACCTTAATAGCCAGTCAGGGCCAAACAGGACAGGAATGGGAGGCCTGGGCAAATGCCCTTTTTATGGGTATTATTTTATAGCAGCATCCTTCTGTGTGTTTTAAGAAGAGATTCACCAAAGATGACACTGATTCTTCAGTTTGGTTAGAAATGATGGCTCTATGGATTGTATATTTTTCTGAAACTATCATTAAAAATGCACAAAGTTCACATTCTGAGTCTCTTAATAGCAAGAAACTTAAAATCTCTACAGTGAACGAAATAACAATTTGCATCTCAGTAATATGAAACTCATCCATTTTTTGTCTTCATAAAAATAGTTTGTATTAGAAGGGATATATTTCTGTTAGTAAATTGAGAAGTCTTTTTCTATACTAATTTTTTTAAAAAAGGTTTGAGAACTCATGAAATAATGCATTTCTCCCATGTGTTTACTGTTTTAGATTCCATTCAATTTCTCCTTCTTTTTCTAGCTATACTGAAGCATCATTGACAAAGATGGTGCATATTTGAGGTTTAAAATGTGGTGTTTTGATATACATATACATTGTGAAATGATTACTGCAATCATGTGATTAGCATTTCTGTCACAGCATAGTTACCATTTGTGTGTGTGTGTGTGTAAAAATGTTTAAGATCTACTTTCTGGCAATTTTCAAGCATGCCATAATACAGTGTTGTAAACTATAGTCTCTATACTACACATTCTCCAGAACTTCTCATCCTGAAAGATGGAAAAATTCTACCTTTGACAAAAATCTCCTCTCCCTCAGTCCTCAGCTGCTCTGTCTCTCTCTCCATCCAACTTCTGGTAAATACTTTTCTAAATGGTTTCATAATATTTAAGCTTTGATGGTAATATGATCTATTGGACCAATTCTCTAACTTTGGACATTTTATTTTTCCCAAGTTTTGCATTTGTCTAAATGACACTGATAAACAGGAAACCTTGGTCAGTGTTACTGGTAGAGTCACAGAGTCAATGGAATCACTAGGTCAATGGTTGAGATGATGTGGTCACCCACTGACACACCAGTTAGACACTGGCCCTAGGAGCCCCCACCCAACCCTGTTGCTGTGACTATCTAGACTGAACACTTGACTGAACCCAGCTAAATCCTCTACATGAGCCTCCAAGACTCTGGGTGGAATCAGAGATCTAATTTGCCTATGGTAGTCAGAGACAAGTCTCACTTCTAAGTTGCCTGGTTTATTAAATCTGCTATCTGCAAATTTGCCGTGCCTTTTCCTTCCATCTGTCTCAGTCCTCCATGAACCCAGTGCCAATTTGAGATTTTGACCAGGAAGCTCCCCAGGTTGAAAGCCAACACAAAGTATTTCTTTACCTTTCTAAAGTTCATACCAATTTACACTCCCTATAGGAACATGTAAAGCATATCCTGAACATGCCTGTCAACATTTGCTAGAGGCAAATACAATAATACCATACTAGTTTGATTTCATTTCCTTGGTTGCTAACAGTCATTGAGGTGGCAGAGATGACTGGGTCAACTCATAGAGGTGTTGACTGTCTCTACTGTCAGGAATGAATACTTTGTTGCATCTTTGAGTAACTTCCACTGCCAAGAATGATGCAGATTAATTCCATTTAAATTATGAGTTTTGGATAAAAATACAGTGTCATGTTTATGGAATTTGTCTCACTGCTTCTTCTACCATTGGAATTACCAGCTGTGACCCACCAGATCTAAAAGAGGATCACACTGCCTACGATTTCAATTTGACCTAAGAAATAATCATGTCATATGCCAAGCTGTGAAACCTAAAGTAGACATTTTTCCCTTTTTTTTTAAAAGCTATTACCCTGAGCAGATTATGTTTTTAGTTCAGACTAATTATCCATGAATTGTACATATTGGAAGAAGTTCATGCAGTGTCTGTAGACAAAGAGCATTGAGCCAGGCGAAGGATACACACCCCTGCAGAAATGGGGGAACTTCCGAGACCAGTTGAAAGGCAAGAAGGAAGACAAAAACTTTGTGAAATGAGAGAGACAGAAGCAGAAGCAATTAATTCACTTCTTGGAACTGATTTATAAATCTTTCCCCTGAACTCTCCAAGTCTCTCCCCCTGTTTCAGGTCCAGTACCCACTGTGTTTTCCATACCTAATTAATTAGAACATGCATTTCCTTACGTTGCCCAGGGTGCATCATTTATCATGTCAGGCTCCTAAAACTGTCTCAGGCACGTTTTTGGAAATGCATGCAGCCCCCAGCTCCCTTCACGCCACCTCATGATGGAATCCAGGAGCCCTGCAAGAAGCATTGGGACTTGGTGATCAGCAAAATCAGGGTTTGGGTGGACATTTCATAGACAAGCATTTGAAACTGAGAAACAGTTCCTGGTGCACTTGAAACTTCTGGGGTCAAGTTCATATCTGGCTACTGAGTCTGGGGTTTGGTTTCCCCATTTGTGATTTGCAGGGACAGTTATTGACCTAGATGGCATCTGAGGGAGTTCTGTGGACAAGAGCCCAGGGCTCAGGTGACTGGGTTCATTCTCTCATCCCTCAATGCAACTACTCTACTCCCCAGCTGCCAACTGGGAAGCAGGCTCAGGACCCCAAAAGCTGGGAACCAAAGAAAAAAATCAAAAAAAAAAAACAGAAAAGAGAAGACATTCTTTTTTTTTTTATTATTTCACATCATTTCAGTCCGTGGGGGTCACCCACCACCTCCCGTTCCCACCCGCTCCAGCTGGTCCCCATTCTCCCCTTGTGCAGTTTCATTTGGTTGACCATATATTAGTGAAACCATTTGGTTTTTGTCCCTTTCTATCTGGCTCATTTCTGCTAGAATGATTTCTTCTAGGTACATCCAGATTTCCATAAATTCATCAAATTCGTCATTTTTAATTGACGAGTAATACTCCATTGTGTGTATATACCACAAAAGAGAAGACATTCTGCTTCCATTGTCTTCTTCAGGATTTTCAACCATAGGAAGCTGTGAAAATACTGTTTTACCTTTCCTGTAGTTAAATTGTGATTGTGCTAGGCTTGAGGAGGAATTGAATCACGTCTGTGGGTGAAGATCCACTGCATAGCTTCCCAAGGCCCAGAGCCCACTGTGTCAGTGAGGGCTCCATGAAGGATGAGGACAGCCCCATTAAAAATGACAAATTTGATGAATTTGAGATAACATGGGGCCTAGAAGAAATCATATTAGCAGAAACAAGTTAGAAAGAAAAAGATAGAAACCAAATGGTTTCATCTAATATATGGGATATAGGAAAAACAAACAAAAGGCCAAGAGGAAAAGTCAAAACAAGGTAACAACCAAACTAAAGTACAAAACTGGGGGTGGGCAGATGAGTGGGAGTGGTCAGGGAGGGGAGGAGGTGGTTGAATCCCAGGGAATACAAAGATGTGAAATATATTTGTATATATTTATTATTTAAAAAAGAAAGAATCTTTCCATTTAGGCATTTAGGAGATGCACCGCGAGAGTGAAAACAGTTTGAAATGACTTTTAGTTCATGCCACTGAGCTTCCAAATGAAAGCTTCCTTGCTCCCTGTGGGCTTTTTCAAATAAGGAGTGAGGATTTTGTGAGTATAAGCAGCAATGTAAATATGCAGCTGGGTGTCAGGCTCAGGCATTGCCTACCTAGAGGGATTCTCCAGCCTCGGGTGGGTTCTCTCCAATGCAGGAAATGAAACGAGATGAGGCTGTGTTTCCTGTTTTAATCACTTTTCCATTTGAAGCAGAATTTCAACGATGTTAATTTGCAACAATGGAGTTTGGGGGTAAATGTACAGTTGCATGCTCTCTCCTTTTCACTGGGTTTTTATAGCTTGCTCAGCAGGATGGCTGACCCGCAGCTGTTTTCTGGTGCACACCTGCCCATGCACAGGTTCCGGAGCAGGATGGCTGGTAGCAGTTATCACATTCTGCTGTGCTTCAGAGGCAGATGTCTTAGGTCAAGGTCATTTAATATATGGCATTCATGGATGCCAAAGCTGGAGTCAAACCGATTCACTCACAAGAATCACCTGCACAAATATTCCTGAATTTCTGAAAGTGCAAATCACAACATGTTCCATCACTTTGCATTAGTATGTGTTTTTGCTAGCCAAAAGAAGTCCAAAGAGCATCATCAATATCACGACAATAGGCAAGAATGAAAACAATCTTCAGTATTTGCCTTGATTCTTCTAGAAACACGGCGCCTTTCCCAGCCTCTTTACACCTGTGTATGTGCCGTGTCATATCTGCTTTCTCTCTAGGTTGGGTTGATTTAAGCTTTGATGTGTTTTCTGGTATGGTTTGGTGGATAATTTTGGGGGATTCAGAGAGTATTCAGAAAGTTTTCTCTATAGATGAGCAGTAATTGCTTCTTTGTTTCATAGCATCTTAGATTATGGAAAGTGGATTGAACTTGCTGGTAGTGGGGGAACAGGCTAGGTGAGGGTTTCAAGGAGAAGTGTTGAAATGAAGGACCCACTACTTTTATGTCCCCCTGTGACTAAACAGATGAGAATCACACCTTGAGCAGACTTAAGAGATGAGTGTGCAGGGAGGTGGTGGTGGGGGCAGGGGCCAGTGAATCCATTCATGGACACATCTGGCCCATGGACACTTGTGTTTAGCCTGGAGAATATTTAAAAGTCTTGACTTGGTGGAAGATAGTTGAAAGGTAGTGATCTCACATAAAAATCTGATTTTTAGCTTCTTTAAAAAAAATTCGTAGTAACATTGAGCTTATATGTCCCCATGACAACCATTTCTGGTACTGTGTGGGGGCTACTGTCATGTACCCACTCACCCTTCTAAATCATCCTCCTTTCTGCACCCCATGACTTGCATATCCTGTGGATATCCTGTCCCCAAACCAATTCTGTGTACCCCAGTTTGGGCAAATCTCATTCCTGGCCTCAATTTCTTGTGTGTAAAAAGAATTAGGGTTGAGTTGCCATTCTCTCCCACTTCTCATAGGTTGTGAATGTAGGGGTGCTTAGGAATATTAGTATAATTATAACAAATCCTCTTAACATCATTGATAGGTTCTTGGAAACTACAACTTGAAGCAAAATGATGCATAATGAAACCAGGGCTTGAAGAATGACATTTCATTTAATGTGAGCTGAGATTATTTTCCCCCTTCTCATCAACACTGATAACGAAAGGGCTAGAATACAGTGGTGTTATTTGAGGGCCCACTGTATTTCAGATACATTTTAAAAGACAATTACATTTCTTTGACCTTGAAGCCTCCCCAAACTCATGAAGCACTTACGAAGTAATTTGTAACTTGATTTAATGAGACCAAGGCTTCCAGGAGTTTGGAACATTTGGGGAGAATGCCGGGGCAGTTGTACTGTGGGATTAGCCTCACCCTTCAGGCCAGTGAGAAGGATGCAGGACAAACTGTGGGCTGGTCGACATGCTGTGTGTGCCCTCTTTGTTCTAGTCTGCAAGTCCCACCTGGAATCTTAGTTCTATGGGCCTGTCTGTCACCTAACCACAGATACCATCTTTTCACCCAAATCTGCTTATGGGTGTGAAGACGCTAGACTAAAGGGAGCCCTGTCTGTGCTGTTCTAGGGTCTGTCATGGACTCATTGGTTTGGCCTAACATCACTTCTCAGGTCCCACCTCTGTAAGGTTGGCAGAATTTTCTTGAAGTTCTTCCATCAGTGGCACTGAAGTTCGCCTAGTGCTTCTGTAGGAGACCCCGAGCAAGGAAGGCTTATAGAAGATGTGTAAGTTCTCCCCAAACTCCCAAGGGGTTGGCAGTGAGTCCAGGAGGACTCCTGAAGAACCCATAATCTCAAAGCTTGTCATCTTGTAAGAAAGATAAATGTAAGCTTGAGACCCTACCCCAAGGTGGAATGGTGTCTTTTGTTTCCCTTTGTTCTACCTGGAGGCCATCGTGTTTGCCATGAGGGACTCTGCAGAGAAACAGAAAAAAAAGCTTGTATCCAGAAAAATAGGAAACTAGGTTAAATGTCTCCTGTCTGGTTGATTTTTCTAATATAATTCCTGTGACATACTCAGAGGTCTCTGTCGCCATGGAGTCTTGTTTCAAGAGCACAGTCCCTGACTGGAATTCCCCTTTGGTTCCAGTAAGCCTGCTGAGGTTTGAAGGTGTGGGGTAGCCGCCTGCCCAGAACTCCCCCGAACATGCTCTCCAAGCTCAGCTCCTGTGCTCAGGGACCAATCTCTCTGGGTGTTTGTCTTTGAGTACAGTACATGCTAGTTAGCCGTGGAGGTCTGACTATAAGCCTTGTGCACAGGCACGTTGTGCCAACAGGTCTAATGAACTTTTGCCATGTGAATGAATGCACGAGGGAGGAAAGGAAAGTGACTCAGAGGATGACAAGGGGCTGCCCATGGCACAACTGTTTGAGCTGGTTCAGCTTCCATCCTGGCTCAGACACCATGAGCCTCTTCCTGGTCTTGTGGTCGGTGTGCCTGGTGAGTGGCCTCCTCTCCAAGTTCCAAGGACTGACCAGGACTTCCCAGCCTCAGAGCTGCCTGATGCTCCATGCCTTTTTTTTTTTTTTTTTTTTGGTGCCTCTGAGGGTGACTTACATGAGTTCTCTGAGGACATTTGCTATTTTCCTCCCTCTGGTGCACTGTTGTGGTGGAAAGCTGAACTGGCTACTTAACTGCCTCATCTGTAATATCTGCGACCAAATATCATTAGCCTGACCAGTTAGGGATGAAGGGCACACTGACTGAAGAAGGAGAAAACCTGACTGAACTCATCATGTTCAAGAAGCCTGCAGTTTGCCTTCTCTGCCTACTTCTTACTGTGTGGCTGATGTTACCTAGAAGTGACTCAAATACCTATTTCAATAATTAGATAAGAATCAGATGCAGTAAGTCTATTCATCACAATTCCGTGAAGAAATAGAACCAAGAGGAAAGCTGATGGCTAATTTTAGTCTGAGGAACAGCAGACTTGAAGGCCAGGAAGAGTCCATGTTTTGGCTCAGTTTTTGTCTGAGGTACAGTGTACAGTGTACCAATGGGGTACAGTGTACCAATTTAAAAGTCATCAGGCCGGGGCTCTCTCTTACTTAGCTTTTTGGTTCTACTCAGGTCTTCAACTGATTGGATGAGGCCCCCTCATATTCGGAAGGGCAATCTGCTTTACTAGATATTCTGTTTTGAAGGTTAATCTCTTCTCGAAGCACCCTCACAGATGCAGCATAATATCTGAGCAAATATCTGTGCTCCCCACAGCTCAGTGACCTTGACACACAAAATTAATCCTCACAGAAAGCAAATTAGTTGATTTTTATTTGATGAATAGTTTTGAAGGGATACAGTCTTTGAATACCATTTTTTTCCCTATTTTACATTGTCTAAACATTTTATAATTTTACTTTCTGCACAAATGAGCCAACTCTTAGACTTAGGGAAGAGAGGACAGAGAGTGGTGAGCACTGAGGGGTGCACACACATCCATGAGGAATCCTCCCTTGTTGTGTGTGAGGATGTGGTCAGCTTTTCCTGGGAGCAGCCTCGGTACATGGAAGGCCCTGTATTAATAAGCTTTGGAGTCTGTGTTTCATCTTAAGTAACCAGAACTGAAGTAGTGTGCAGTACTTCCAGTAGACCATGTAGAGGTAGCAATATACAGTGCATCACAGATGTTCTGGGGTATTTCTAATATGAGTATTGCTGAGAATCTGTGACTTGCATGGTGGATTCATTTATTAATGATAATATAATTTATTAAATATTGATTCTGTGCTAAAAACAAAAGCAACTGTCAAGGGTTTCCCATTGTTATTTACTATGCTGGATATTTTGTGTACATTTTCTTATTCAACCTCACAGCAAAACTGTCTGTGATGTTGTCCCCATTTCACACATGTTAAAATGGAGGCTCTGAGACAGCAAACTGCTTGTTTTGATTGCAGCATTTGTCAGGGCTGCCTGAGACAGACGCAAGCCCCTGCTCTCTGACCTCTGTGATTTCTCGCATTTATGGGAACAGCTGATTTTAGACAGGCTACTCAGTCAGTGCCTGCATATTCCATGCCAATTTGGAAGAACTGTGGTCTTGTTTTGATAGATGTAAATGGTCTGATGATTTGGTCTGTTCTGTTGGTAAAAGCAGGTTCTACCTGTAGCAAACATCTTTTCCTTCTTCATCATAGCATTATTGTGAAAGAACAAAAATTTTGGAGAGGGCAAGCAATTTTAACCCACACAATTTTCCATTTTAGAACACTTTCGCAAATGGTGCTGTAGGACACACATATTCCATGGGGAATAGGGCAGGACATTTTGTTCTTTCCATACAAACCTGGGGAAAAAAAGAACAGAACCTCAGCTTTTATTTAAAAGGTGCTAAAAGGCTTCTGCTTTTGTCTATGCTCAGCACTGGGGCATGTACATGCTGTCCCCATTGGGTCTCTCTGCAGAGAGAGCATGGAGAAAGGACACCCCATGTATGGCTGAGCCTGTCCTAGAAGAAGACCAGTTCTAGGCTAGTGGGGAGTTGGGGAGGGGCGGGGAAACACAGTTTACCCTGGAAACTCAGGCAAAGGGATGTCTCTTCATGATGACAAACTCTTCAGCCATGGAGCATGTCAGAAATCAGGTTTTGCCACTTCAGAGGTCATGGCAGGGGTGACGATGAAAGGCGGGTCTGACAGTGGCCACAGGAAGGATCCTGTATCCTTGGCAGTATGTGTGGAAAGGAAGAACCAAGGTGATTCACCCTGACAGACCTCATAAAAGGCCTCAGAAGTAAGTGATGGCTTCTGCTTGATCACTGAGGGACGTGGAGGTGACAGTGAGAAGGTGCTTACCAAATGCTGAGGACCATCTTTTTAAAATTCCTGACCTCTGATAAGGAAGGTATAGCAGTGTCATTTTGCAGAAAGGGAAACTGAGGTTCAGAGAAATTAAGTGTTTGGAGTCAAGCCACCTGAGTAGTGAGTGACTGACCTAGCTTTTCCACTTTATCCTGGCTTGATTCTAAATTTCACATTTTCTCTTTTCAGAAGAATGTGACACAGAGTTAAAGTCTCTGAGATGAATCTGGCGCTTTGTCATTTTATAGATTCAAAGTCAGATTATCCAGGATTTGAAGGGGATTCTGAGGTCACCTAGTCACAACTTAAACCTTCATTGCACTTTTCCTACTTGAGAGGAGATTAGAAAAGAGAGTATAAAAATGTCTTTCATTTATATGCAGTTTTCTCTTTTGCAGAAATTCATCATTGCAGCAAAATGCAGTAAGTTTTCCTTTCTTTCCTCTGTAGATAAGGCCCATTTTCTCATGTCTCGGTTCACTTTCAGTAGGACTGGGATTTATTGGGATATGAAATTGCATATTCTTTTTGATCCTCATATTGTTATGTGGTCAAGAAACCCAGAAAGAGACACATCCAAATGTTAAAAGTCATCACCTGTGGGTTATGGGATAACTATTGAATTTTAGGTCTGTTTATATATTTTTCTGTATGGTACACATATTTTACAATAAAAAGTCTCACAGGTGTAGCATCTTCAAATCCTGATTCCACCCGGGAGGTCCAGAACAGGTCTAATTCTCCAGAAGAGAACGGACGAAGTGGACAGAGATAAAAGCCTACCAGTGCATAATTCACACACACACACAAGTCTAAGAAAGCCTTGTGAGTGCTTAGGGGAAGTGGCTTTCTTCAGCTGGCTCTCACAGATGCTGGAAAAGATGAAAGGGGCTAAGTCAACAAGTTTCTTTGAACTTGCTAGAAGAAAGAAGGAAGTGGGACAAAGTGTTGTTTGTCTCCAGCAGTAAAAGAAAGTGCTCTGAAGGACAATGTGTTCTGCTAACTTCATTGATTTTCCTATGCTTGCTTAAAATAGTAATTTTGTGAACCTCTTGCCTGGCCAGTCCCCAACCCCACCTCTGTAGGGCTGCCACCCCATCTGTCCTTGTTACTCCCCTGTTTGAGAGCCTGTTTGGAGGTTCTAGCAGGGGAGTGCAGCTACTCGTATAGAAGAATGGTCCGTCTCTATTCAGCGAAGGCCATCCTCTTCGACCTAGCGCTCAGCTTCGGGAGGAACGCACATGGAGCGGTGAGGGAGGAAGGGGACACCCGCCTAGCCAGCCAGATCAGCGGAATCAACCCTGGCGATCAATGGGGTGACAGATGTCGCAGCCAGATCGCTCTCATATCCTATTACTCCCCTGTTTGAAACACACTCGGATCACCCTATTGCCTGCAAGATAAAATTCAAGTTATTTACTGACACTCTACTCTTACTTGAGTCTCAGTAAATCACCTAGGTCTTGTATATGCTTAATTCCCTGTCCAAAGATCTTCTCTTCTCTTGGACATCATGGAAAACTCCTATACAATCTTCAAAGCCATGGCCCAAAGATTTCCTCTGTGAAGACTTTCTGCCTCTCTGCCTGCTGGAATCATAAAATTATGCACTCCAGTGTCAGCCCAGGGCCCCGCATCCACTCCCATGATTACAGGCAACACAACGGGCTGCAGCTCCTTGTTTGCTTCTGTGTGCTCCTCATCAGACTTGAACTCTTTGCAGGGAGGGTTCTAATCATCACTATGCTGTTGCCTGGCAGCTGATGGACGCAGTGCATTGACACTAACGAAGCTATATTGAGTGGTTGAGCAGGAAAGTCAGGACCCCAAAAAGTGCCTGCCTTGAAATGAACATCTCAATTGAGAAACATTTCAGTTGAACAAGGGAGAGATTTCTCTGTGTGATAATATGCTTGTGTGACATAAATAAACTTGCTTATTGTCCTCCTCACTTGTCTGCATTTTGACGCAAGTATCTTAGCAGTGCCTCCTAAAAGGCTGAGCAGTTGTGAGCTGTTGCCCCTTCCCAGAAACATCAATGGAGAAGTGTGACACCAGATAAGACACTCTCATAAATGACTGTGCACATTCAGTCCTTGTCAGTCAGTTCTGATGGTGCCGTAGATGTCCTGGTAGGTGGCTCTGTGGTGAGGGCCATGTGGGAGGAAGACATTGGGGTAGCATGAATGTCAACTTGATTAATAGTGACAGAGATCTGCTCCTCGATAGCCCGGTGACATGGAAGTCAACCTCAGATAGGGAGGCAGCTTCACAGAGGACCCTGGCTTCCTGCCCAGTGAAGCCTCTGATGGCAGAGACAGCTTTGTGTGCTCCCATTCATGGCTCCCACCCCTTGCCATGTGCTTCAGGCAGAGTCCCAGCCCAGGTCTGACTTCTAGAGAATTCTCTAGAAGCTCACATTCCCTACCTTTTCTAGATGCATCTGTCTTTGAACTAGCAGGGTACAAATGGCTAGTCACCAGAAGGCATATTGACCTCCACTGTTCTCTCTTCATTCAGAGAAATTCTTGATCTTCTTGCTTAACGAGATGCCATAACTGTTTAGCAATTGGATGCTGAGGTCTTCTGTGCCAGACCTCAGGTAAGAGAAGCAGACACACCTGTATTTTCCATTCTTTCTCTTGGTATGAACAGAGGGAGAAGGCACCAGCCTATGTGCCTGAGGCAGCATGTCCCCTGCATGAACCTGGAGTGGAGAGTTCAGTGTAGAAGAATCAGATGGGCTGTTCAGAGCCCCCTGCCTGGAGCAGCTGCTTAGAGGTTGATGGCAGAGTGGCTGACTTATATTTGACTGTCTATCTTCAAATATCCCTGTACATTTTTAGATGACTCGTGATGACTTTTTTTTGAAAACCTCAATTATCACAAGTCTATGCAGAACAAAACATAAAGCATTCACTGCTGCCCATTTCTACCTACCAAATCCACTCAGAGGTCATCACGAGCAGTTTTTCATCTATCTTTGAAGGTATTTTTGATGCATGTCTGTGGAGGATGAGTGTTTTGTACATACATGGCATTGTAGAGTACATGGCACACCGGGCATACCTGCTGTGTATCTGCATTTACCAATCAGAGTACGCAGAGTGAGTCAGAGTCCTGATAGCCTACTTGCCACTCAATTTAGGATAAATTGAAGAATTTTGTCTGTTGGGAATGGATAAGTTAGGAAGAGATGGGAGAGTCACTGGAGAACCACCTGAGACTGAGCAGGAAACAGGATAGAAGCAGCAGGATTGTTACCTGAAAGAATGAGGGGAGCTTACAGTCACTGGGGTGACCAGGCAAGGTGTGTTGAGAGAACACAGAGAAAACTCAAGGCAGCCTCTCCAGTCCCTTTTCCAGTCCCTTTGATCTGCCTCTGGGACTCCCTGGGGTGGATTTTCACCATTAGCCAGGGGGTGAATGGTGAATGGTGATGGGTGAAGACTGTCTCCAGGAGCAAAGGCAGGTGCAGAACAGAGGGTAGTGGGTGTCTGTGCAGCCTGCGGTATTGGGATGTTTGTAATTCTTAGCAATTCTTCACGGAGGAAATATTGTCATTTCAAAAATGACTCCTTAGTATTCAGTGGGATAGATCTGTGCAGATTTTCATCTAGTGGCCTACCCAAAGTCACTTAGGTCGTATCATGATTTTTTTGTTCTTCTCTACAATGGACTTTTTTGTAGACACATTTGTTTGTAGTTGTAGCATTTTGCTGGCAAAATTAATTTCTTGATGTAGAATTACTGCTTTGGAAGAGTGAGCGTGTGCATTCTAAATGTCAATAACTTCTATCAGAGTATCCAGATTTATGTTCTACAGCTAATTTTTTGCTCCTCCCTCATCAGTACTGGACATGGTCCAATCTTTAATCCTTGGCCCTCAAATGGGTAAGAAAGGGTTTATTGGATTTGTTTCAGTGTGAATTTTGTTGGCTATCTTTATATGATCTTTGTGTGTGTGTGTGTGTTCATGTGTACACTGCTTGTCATCTGTTACTTTTTTTTTTGTTGTGGATTTAAAGTTTTCCATATTAGTTTGTAAGAGGACTTTGTCTGTTAAGGAAAGCAGCCCTATTACATCACAAGAACTATAAACATTTCCCTATCCACATGTTTGCCTTTTGACTGTATTCATGGCTATTTTTGTTTGGCCAAATCTAATTTATTGACGTTTTTCTTTGTGACTTATTGTTTTTATAGCTTGCTTAAAAAGCTATTATTCACTCTGAAATTATAAATATATTCTTTTCTTCTCTTTATAGTCTTTCTCTTTCTTTCCAATCTGGAATTAATTTCATAAGGAGTGAGATAAGAATCCAGCCTAGTTTTATCTAATGTGTTACCAATTGTCCCCTACTACTAATGAAATCATCTTTTTAAAAAAAATATTGTTTTTGGAACTCCTCCTTTGACATTGTATAAATTCTCCTACGAGTTCGGATTTGTTTTTGAGCTCTTTGGGCTATTCTGTTGCTCTGTCTGTTCCTGAACTGGCATCAGGTTGTTTTTATTAACTCTAGCTCTAGAAAATACTTTAATCTGGCATTCATCATCTTCTTCCTTACCTACTAGATATTTTCTAATTTTCTCCGAGTTTTTTTAGTGTTTTCTTTCCAATAAACTGTAAAAACACTGTGCAGTTCTAAATATATCCTGTTGAAAATTTGACTAACACTGGTAAATTATTATATATAGAAACAGATGCAGGATATTAACAACAGCTTTGGGGCAAAGGGAAAAGCACTGGAAATCTGAATGCCTATTAACAAGATGAGGCATTAAAACTCATAAGAACTATCAGTGGAGATAAGTGTACAGGTGTTACCTCCATCAATTTGATAACCATCCCAAGGGTGATATGAAATGAAAAAGAGTAAGTCCTGTGAAAGATGATGTTTTACAGTACATATACGTGTAATATGAAAAAGTATAGTTTGTATAGTAATACATGTTTTTTGTTTTGTTTTGTTTTGTTTTTTGAGACTAGATCTCGCTATTTTTACCCATGGAATTGCAGTTTCACGTTGCCTGGGGTACCACAGACTCAAGCAATCCCCAGCCTTAGCTTCCCAGGTAGCTGGGATTACAGGTGTGCGCCACCACACCCAGCTATTTTTTTGGAACTAGGTCTCGCTCCGGGCCCCAGGCAGGACTCGAACCGCAATCCCTAGCCCCTGCTGCTTCATAGACTGAAGCTTACAGGCACGAGCCACCGTGCCCGGCTTGTGTAGTAAAACATGTTAAAGCTATGAAAATGAAAAGAAATACATGGAAATAATAAACACAAATGTAAGTACAAATTTAGGGTATGGTTGCTTACAGTGGGTTGAGAAGGCATGAAGCCAAGGTACAGGAGAGTTTGTTGTATTATTTGCTACACATTTTTGTCTATCTTAGATGTCAATATTTCTTTTTTAATGAAAAGACCTACTAAGCACATAAAATGAATCATTGAAAGATGGGAAGATATAGACTCATTCTCAGGGGAGGAATGTCAACTTTGTTATAGTTTTGGTTCTCCCTAACTCCTTGTCAAAAGGTGTGTTTTTCATTTCTCTTTCTACATTTTGTTGAGACCACTTAAGTGTGTAATTACATGTTTATAAAACTATGGACACAAATCCAAGGTGGACATTGGAAAATGTTTCACTGATCATGGAAAGAGAGAATAACTTTCATATCAAAGATGTCATAAAGCATCAACTGGATTGGACCAGATGAACATTTTAAAGAAGGTAAATGATAAAAATTAAAAATAGTACCAAAAACATCACAAGCATTTAAAGGATGAATAAGAAATTAGAAAAATATTTATAGTCCTATAGTAAGTGATCCATATCTTAATATATAAGAATATTCATGCTCATCGATAAGAAAACCCCAAAACTCTGGTGGACACAGTGAACAAAAGTCCCCAAGTTCCCTAAGACTAGGTGGTCAGCATTGGACCAAGCCAGCTTAGCCCTATGGAAGTCAGCTACAACAAGGACATATTTGCTAAGCTGTTAAATGAGTAAAAATAGCATAAAATACATTGGCAGGAGCCATGGGCAGGTACACTGCTGGAGGGGATTTCATGGGCTAATACATTTGACAAGTAATGAGGAAATACCTCCAGGGTCTTAAGACAAATAACTCTTTGGAACAGTAATCCCTTCTAGAGACTTACCCTGAGAAAATAGCAAGAAACATTAAGATATTGCTGGTATCACCTCCTCTTTGGTTTGTTTATATATTCTACAAACTCTTCAAGAACATAGATTTAATCAACATGCCACACTTCTTCCTTGGTAACTTTCCATGGCTTGGAGCTGACGGAGACCCTGTAGATGTTTCTATCTGAAATGGAGAACAGTAGATGCTCACTTTTTGTCTGGGAAGAAACAAATCCCCTAAACTCACAAATTAGTCCTCCAGGCCTCATTCGAAGGTGTGTGTGGCTTTCTCTTTTTGAGGAGCAACTCCTAATCTCTGGTGGTTTAAAGTAGGGGTGCTGGGTGATGGGTCCTTCTTTGTTGTGGGGGCTTGTCTGCTGCATGCGTGGCTATGGAGCAACTGCCCTGGCTCTACCCATTCAAGCCTGTGCATGACACCACACCATAGCAGGTTGATGCCACCTCCAGACGCTGGCTGTCCCCCCACCCCGGCTGATTGGCTCCAAAGAGAAGCACTGGTCTGAAGAGTAAGCTTTACTGTGAGAGTCATGCTTTCCTGGGATGTCTACTATCCAGGTCTCCCCTCTGGCCTGTCCCTGTCGGGAACTCTTCCTCCCTGCAGACTGTCTGTGTGGCATTATTAGAGGACACTCAGGCTATCCTGGGTGGCCAGTGTGGCCAGATGTGCTCTGCTGTACCCATTTGCTGCTCTCCCTCTGTGCATTCTTGGGCCATTTTCTCCCCTTGGCTTCAATTTCTCCACCTGCCCAAAGGGTGCATTTGGGTTAGAAAGGAAGGCTGTGCAAGGGCACAGTCGAGGCTTGGTAGGGGCTGCTGCATGACAAGGGTGACCTCAAGGATGATGCCCTCCCTCTTTTTTCCCCTCCCAAGAAGTATCACTTTTGTGCTTTGCATTTTGTTCTTCTAGAAAAGCGTGGTGACAGAGTGTAGGTGGGCTGAGCTGGTGCACCGAGAAATGTTCTAACTTTTCCTGTTCCATGCTGGCTGTGTGGGCCCCCTGACAAAGGCACACCCGAGGCACTTTCTAAGCTGGGAGTTGGGGAGCTGGTAAAGGGAGGTTAGCTGTAGGGCAAGAGGGAAATGCGATTAGCCTTTGGGCTGGCACAGATGAATTGGCCTAGGTAGGGGGCCCATGGTCCGAGGCTGCCAGTGCTCTTGCTGGTGAGCAGCTCCTGACACACAGAGGTTGTGGGAGACAGCACCCTGGTCCTGGCCTTAGCCAGAAGCAGCCTCTGGCAGGGAACAGTTGAGGAGCCCTCACACTTCAGTGTGAATGTGTTGAAGCTTTATTCCTGCTTTATAGCAGGTCAGGAGGAACCCCCAATGCAAAAAAATAGAGCTGCCCAAGGCCAGATGGGAGCCCTGAGCAATAGATATCCAAGGGTAGGGCTGAGGCACCAGAGATATTGACCCCCACTCTGCCTGCTACCATGTTTTCCCTACAATTGGAAGTTTCCAGAAAGAAATGGGACATGGCACCATCAATATAGCCCATGAGTAGCAAGTCAGGACTCCACTTTTTAAAAATGAATATAATTTTTTTTTAAAAAGAAAGGATCTTATCAGGACCCACACTGTGACATCTTCCCAGTGGGACTTCACAAGTTGGGGTCGAGCTCTTCCTGGCTGCCTTTCTTAGGGACCAGGCAGGTCTGAGCCAAGGGCTAGCATCAGCTGCCCCCCCCCGTCCCCACACCCTTCCCTCCCCCCCTTCCCCACTCATCAGTCACAATGCATGTCTGCTGTTGGTGTTTATAGATATTCACTAACAAGGTGGAACTTCGTTCTCTCTTCATTCCCCTTCATCAATGTTTAATGTAAGTGCTGTGCAGAGGACAGATTTCTTTGAAGTGTTGTTATTTTTTTCTCTCTTGATGTGATGCAAGAGTTTAGAGATGTGAGGTAAGAAAAATCTCTTGGTTTCTCATCCTCTGAAATTTAAAAAAATAGTTCCTTTGGCATCTTGGGCCGTCTTCACAGTCTTTTTTCCCCCCAAAATCCACTCTGTTTTTTCTGAACTTCACTGACACTACGGTAAGAACCGCCATTTCCCTGTGAGCAGGCGCTCCTCACCACAGGGGCTGCAAGATGGAGACCTTTGAGAAAAAGATCCCATTCGTGTGACTCAGAGACCGAGAAAGTGATCATTTCGAGATGGAGCATTTCTAGGGACAGCACTGGGCTCTCATCACAACTGAAGGAATCTCTTCTCCCGGCAGCTCATCCACCTAAGCAGCTTCCCTGCTGGGTAGGCTAATCAGGAGCTGTCCATGGGAGCTCTGAGTATCTGTCTGCGAGAGTTTTGACGAAGGAAACACACAAGTCATCCAAGTGTGTGTGTCCTCACACCCTCTGCCTTGGGTGCAGAGCCAGTGGCTCCTTGCTGCGACTTCCACATTGGTGCCAAGTGCACCGTGTAGAAAGCAAACCCCAGGGGGCATCCCCACTCCTGCCACCTCTCACTGTTCCTGTCACATGAGCACGCTTGATCAGAGCAACCACTGAATAGACTTCGGGATTTGGAGGGTGAATATAATATCAGCTTTCCCCAGAACAAGTACTCAGTTCAAGCCCACACAGTAAACATTGCACTTTGAAAATATGACCCTGCTAGCCGGGCACGGTGGCTCGTGCCTGTAAGCTTCAGCCTATGAAGCAGCCGGGTCTAGGGATCGCGGTTCGAGTTCCGCTTGGGGCCCATAGCGAGACCTAGTTCCAAAAAACAGCTGGGCGTGGTGGCGCGCGCTTGTAATCCCAGCTACCTGGGAAGCTGAGGCTGGGGATCACTTGAGTCCGTGGTACCCTGGGCAACATAAGCCTGTGGTTCCACAGGCAAAAATAGCGAGACCTAGTCTCAAAAAAAAAAATGACCCTGCTCTTACTGAGGATAGGAAGGTCGTGGTTTGGGGCACCACTGCTTTGGGGTCTTGCAGAACTCTGGGGAGACGTGGTGTGGTGTTTGCAGACTAGGAACTTGTCAAATGTGGGTCTGTGGTTGGAAGATGACTGAGAGACTTGGGTTATTCTCCCTGAGCTGACTAGCAGGAGTCTTGCTGAGGGCAGATACCATGGGCAGGTGGTGAGGGTGGTGGATATTGTGAGATGAGATATTTGGTGCGAGACCTCTGCTGGGAGATTCCAGCCTGTCTTAGCAGGGTTCTTGCCCTGGAGAACAAGTGCCTGAGAGGGTAAGGTGCTTAGAGGCTCTTGGCCAGAAGTTGGTTGTGTTTGAACTGTTAAGACTCTGCTTTTGCCACTCTCTCCAGTCTGGGCCATCAGAGGTCTGCTCACACTCAGCAAAAGGGTGATTTTGGAGTCATGCCTGGCTTGATGATGCATCAGGTGGAGGGGGGACACTGCAGCACAACTTAGCCTTTTGGAGATAGCTGGTAGGGCATCCAGCGTTCCCCCTTTGGGTCCTTGAATCATGCCATGATACCTTGTTACTCATCACCTGACCTCCCTCCGTGTCCCTGGATGCCCTCTCTTGGCCTTCACCCCTCCCTGTGCACATTGTTTTGATTGGTACTTTAGCTTCCATCTGTTGTTTAGTTTACATATTGCTCAGATTTTAAGTTTCATGTGGCAGGACCTTGGTGTCTGCATTCTGTTATCTGCATTGTCTGTATGTGTGATGCCCTTCATGAGCTGTGAGCATTAACCAGTCTTGACCTGACAATGTCTAAACTCTGAAAATGTTTGCAGCCAATGCAAAGTCACTGCCCTCACAACTCCCTAATTGCCACTCATGCTCTGGTAGGCTAGCTCTTCTCAGCTTGTATGCTTTTTAGAAGAACATCACGAAACATTAATTACAGCTTTCGTCCAAAGGTTTGGGCATTTCTAAACATTTGTTTGAATTTCATGCCAAACAGGGGCATAATTGCCGATGAAAGGATCATGCAGGTTAGATACTGAGACGGGGCTTTCAAATAACCTGCTCTGGGATGAATGGCCTATGGGGCAGCTGTAGCCCCAAAGACTGGACAGTGCAACCATCAGTCTCTGCTCAGTGATAACATAGCCTAATGGGTTGGGCTGGAGAGGCACCCTTCAGACTCACTGACTGAGATGTGCTTCCTGGCCTGCATTGCAGCAGGTGCTACTAGAGAGCCAGTTCTTGGGGGAATATCGAGGGATGTAGGCAACTCAAGCAGCAACCACACAGCTTTATTCTCCCCCAGGGGTCCCTAGGAGTCACTGTCGATAGTGGGTGGCAGCCACATTAACTAGAACATGGCCGTGGAGGGGGTCTCGGTGTTCCCTTCCCTGGGGCTGGTCATTCTCTGCTTCCATAGGACCCTGGCTCGCTGCTTCTTTCCTGATAACTACCTTCCCCTCCCCCACTAAGACAGTATTTTGGCAGGTCTAATCGCTCTTAAGATTCTTTTGAAGTTGGATTTTTTTGTGAAACCACAGATGGAGAATGACAAACAGAGGACTTTCGTGAGACCCACTAAAAGGAATTTTGCAAAGCATGTGGTTTCCATAAGCGAACACTGCAAGCACCTCCTTCTGCATGGTCGCCCCATTCCCAGTGGGAAGGAAGCCCTTGACAACCGTTGGTGTCCCTGCGCTCGGGGTCCTGGCTGGTTCTCCCTCGTGCTGAATTCCTCTAGGGATGGCTCTCACCATGGAAAAGGAGACAACTCACAAGCCTGGGGGTGGGAGCTAGGCACTCATCCCCATCAACCCACAGTAAGCTCAGCACAGCAGTGATGTCACAAGGCAGGACCTGGCACCAGCACTTATGCAGTGCACTCTGGCACGATGTGCCAGAGCTCGGGTGAGACAACTGACATCAGTTTCAGATTCCCAAGGACTTTGGAAATGAGGGATGATCATAAAGTCAAGTTCGTAAGAAAACTCCAAGCTGGGACATAGTTTGGACTCCAGATCATCTGTGCTTGGCCCCTCATCAGGTGGCTGCTCTGTGAACATCTCATAGTGAACATCTCATACACAGTGAGTTTATGAGTGTGCGTGCACACATGCTTTACACCCTTGCCAGGAGTGGGCCCCTAGTCAGTGGCCCAGACCCACCAGGCAGAACCATCACTTTCCTCCAAGCCTGGGGGAATGGCTCCTCCAGTCTCTCCAAGTACGCTCAGAGGAGCCAGCTCATAGCTTTGCTGTTTTCATTTTCTGTGTGGATGAAAACATGGTGATTTTTCCCCACTTGTTACCGGATAATCAAGCTCAATTTACATCTCATAAATTATGGAGCTGATTTTTATTCTGTTGAGATTCCTGTGCACTGTCGGACAGTCAGACTATTTTTGTTTTCTGGGCAGCAGGGTGTCTGCTCTCTTCTCTGTCCCTGGCCCAGCCTTGTTTGTTTAATCCCTCCTCCCAACCTTGGAGACAGGATTACCACACAGTCTCCCAGTTTGCAGTTGAAAACCCTGAGGTCCAAAGAGTGCCAATACTGCTCTCCTGTCATCCATGGAGAAAGCAACTGTCTGGGGCTCCCTCAGCTTGGATGGCCAGTGCCCCTGCTGCCTACAGGCTGGGTGTACCCCCACTGCTGCACAGCCCCCCAGGCCCTCTGGAGCAGGGAGAACCAGGCTCTCCTGGGAGGGCAGAGTAGGTGAAAGTCCTGGTTGCTTCTCTCAGGGTCTGCAGGATACCCCATGCAGGCTGCCACTCTGAGCCCTCTGTGCTTGGTGTGTGGGTTTGCACAGGGAGGCTCACTATCCCTGCTGAGTGTATGTATCCTTGCACTTGATAACTGAAAGGAGAGCAGCAAGGCAGCAGTTTCCTTGGGCTCCCCGGGGGGCCTGCCACCCAGGGCTGAGCCAGCTGAGGGAGGCTGGGATTGCAAACAATGGCAAATGTCAGCAAAGAGGGAATGTGAGCTTGCCTTATAGCACTATGTGTGAGAGGGGTACCCCATGTTGAAAAACAAGAGAATAAGCCAGCATAAAACCTACAGTTCACTTACTGGTTTGCTTTTTCTTTGGGGCAGTGGGTTCCTTTTTGCTTCACCTCCACTTCCTCAACACCAAGCCTTCTCTCCCAGCCCAGCTGCATCCTGCTGCCTCCCAACCTTCCATACTCCCACCTCAGGTCTGCAGAGTGCACTCTTAGTAAACAAGGACAGGTGCAGGAGTGCCACTGTCCTCTCTGCAGGCCTCACCAAGCACCAGTACTTCTGTCTCACCTATGAAGAAAGGGAATCTCCTGGGCCAATTATTCCCTTTTATTTAAATAAAGAAAACCTTTCCATCAGTCTTGAACTTATAGAACAGTGCAAAATGCAGGCACTGCTCTGAGCCAGCTGAGAGCTGGTGCTGACCTGGGCATTGTGTCTGTTACTTTAGTGTATTTCCTGCCAACAAGGACAATGCCAATCATAGGATACTAGCAAAATGATGCTATTGTCACTCACGTTTTCCTCCTGCCAGCCTGGAGTCCATGTGGGCTTGCCAGATGCCCAGGCTGTCTACTAGAGCAGACTCCTTGAGGTCAGGATATCTCAAGGTAGCTGGGATGGGGGGCTAAGGGAGGGTCATCTCCCTGTCATTGTCCACCTACTTCCTTGCTGCCATGAACTTGACTTAGTTGGAAGACTTCAGTGAGTTGTCTTGTCAACTGGCCCTCAAATAGGGTTTGTTGATGTTTCCTAAAGATAGGATCCAGGGCATGCATCTTAGGTAGGAATATAATAGTACATTTTTTAAAGTTTTCCTAGGTCAGTTTCTTCAAGTATCTTATGGGTACAAAGTGATTCTTTCAATAGAGGATGCTGTTTGCAAGCCAAGATTTAGGTGCTAGTTATGTTCATTGTGCTGTTTCGGCATCTATGGAAAATAATTAAATGTAGCTATAAGTGTCTGAGGTATACATGTCAGTACACATGTATGCACACACTCACAAACATGCATGTGCACACATGCATACACACCCCCTAGCTTCGTCTATTGATTTGGAAAAGGTATCATATATATATATATGCACACCATAGTTCTAGCAGCATTTTTGAACTTTAATAATTTATGCCAGAAGCATAAATACTATAGACTTACAAAAATCATTATTTGAACAGTTGATTAGTTGCATCTCTTTTATACTTATTGAATTTCAAAAGTTTTAAATAAAACACTTTTAGTTTTTTAGTCAATATTTTCTATCTTCTGAAGAACTGGGAAAATGACTTTAAAATTCACAAAATGAGTTTGAAATTCACAAACCAAACACATGTCCAAAGAATGTCAATAATGAACCTGTCCAGTGTGTCTTTTGAATGTTTGCAGCCCTTATACTCCAGAGTATGCACTCTAGAGAAATCTTCAAGCTATGCCTCTATTTTGGGGGCAAGTGGTCCATCGAGAACCACAGCTTCAGTGGGTGACATCCCAATTTAGCAGAAAGTAGTCTCCTATGAATAAGATCTGCTTCCTGTCCCCAGTTTTTATTGGCTTTGGATCATTGACCCTCCAAGCCATTGTCAGTGGCCAGGGTATCCTAGCGGCACTAGGCCCTCATGGGTAGCCTCTAAAAATGCAGAAGGGAACAAGGGAGCATGTTGATGGAAAGAGTCTTTTGAGCCATTCCTGAATAGCACTTAAAGGTTTGCTCAGGTCTTTCATAAAAATGTTAGACCTGGCTCCTCTGGTCTGTTTGCATCATGCAATGTTGTTCAGTGTGTAGTTCTTGGAAACTTGTCAGGAACGACTCTGAGAGTTCCTGTTTTATTTTTTTTTTCTCCCTGATGTCTGATATTGTGCATGGGATTTTCCCATCCAGCTTTTTCTGTTCTTTTGCGTTACTTCCAGGAATAACCTATGAACCTGCTGATATTGGTCTGAGAATCCAGGGGTGTACCTGTCATGATTCCTAAACCCTTAATAGAACCTCCCAGATTCTATGGTGGGTTTGAGGAGCCTTAATTATGTCTCTCAGCTCTGACTTGTACACTTTCCTTCTTCCCTGCTAGTCTTGTCCTTTTCAGAATCATGTTCCTTGTCTTGGGTTTGGGGAAAGAAGGTGAAGGCAATGGCATCAGTTCCTGGCAGCTGAGACAGTAATTGATACAGTGGGGAGCTGTGGGTTATTAGCAGTAGAGATCCGGGTAGGAAATGCCTGGCATACCCCTAAAATAATTTTAGGATCAATATACAAGTCTAAGTATTTTAATCATACTTATAAAGAACTGTAAATGGCATGATTTCTGGCTGACTGTAAACTATTGACATTATATAATAAAATAGCCCATTCTTTCTGCGAATATACTTAATGGAATCTAAAAACCATGGTGATTTACACTCACCATCCTTCATTTAAAAGAACACAATATACAAACCAACTATTTTTTTAAGAGCTGCAAGCTTGTTGTTCCTGTCTCCCTGATTGACACTGTATTTCCATGTCTCTTCCTCTTTAGAACTTCCAATTAGCATAACATTTTTGTACTTTAATCATGTTAACATAGATCCATTAAACAAAAATAAGTACATCATTTGAAATATAATTTGTAAATTCCCTCATCTGTCGAGACTCTTAGTGGTAACTTTTTTTTCCCCCTGTATTGGACCAATATTATAACTCTTTACTATGAAGTGTATTAATGTATGGTATAATAAGAGTTCATATACATAAGTCTTTTTAAATTTTTAAATTTTAAATTTTATTTATTATTACAGTAAGTCTTCAATGTTCTCTGTCCATTTTTGGAAACTGTGATCAGAAGCAGTGACAAAAATGGCAGTCTCTATAGTACAATGATGGGGGCCCAGGGGTTGAAGGAACAGGTGCAACTGGGGGACAGAAAGAGTTTGTGGGAACACCTAGTTCTTCTGGAAAAGTAGTTTGTGTTGACTTCTGGAAAAGTAGGTTGTGTTGAACATTCTGAAAGGGTAGGTGGGCAAGAACTTTTCTAGAAAGAGATAAGGAGAACAAAATCGCTCTGGGTTGTTTCTTAATTTGTGTCTGCCATCCATCAATCACTGACTTGCTCCTGTCCCACAGTGGGATTCAGGATGACATCAAGTGATATGTGATAAAATGCCCAAAACAAATATAGGCACTTTAATTGCAACACATATTAAGTGATTAGCCTAATTATGGTGACGGTGGAAGACAGTCTTGTTCCACGAAGTGATCATCTACAGCATGGAATAATATCAGCTTCCTTTGGACTGCTAATGTGTTTTTAACATGCGCAACAGCTCTGGAGAAGTTTTGATGATTATTTTCATAAGAAGAAGCAGAGGCCCTGGGTGGGTAGGTCTGTGGTCCCACATTAATCACTGATTATCCTCAACCATTTATTAAAAGCAGACATTTATAGGAACCTTATTATTTGCAGAACTTTCTGTTTGATGCTGGAAACATGGGGAGAAAAGCTTACTCCATGAGGGGCTTCCCAGGTAGGAAATTCAGGCCAGTAGGCAACAGCAGAGAGGAGGGAATCTGGGTTGGGGGTTGGGGTCATCCAGAGAAGCTCTTTCAGCCTCCCTGTGTTCCTCACCCTTGTCAGCAACTCATTCATCCCTTGCCCTGTTCCATCTTTGTGAACCCATAGTGGGGATGATGAGCTCCGTTCATGAACAGGGGCACTGAGATTTGGCACACAGGACTTGCCCCAATGCACAGGGTAAAGGTGAAACCCTCATGGAACCAGCTCCTGATGCCCAGGCTGGATCTGACCTGCAACCACAGTGACATCAGTCATGTTTTCACATGCCTTTCTCATCCTTCCTGGCTCCAGGGCCAGCTCCAGGGCCTCAGGATCCCAGGGAAAGAGCCGTCATACCCCTGAGTGATTGATCGCTATCTAGTACAGCTTCCATTTATCAGCACCTTGGTATTTGCCTTGTTCCGAGCTGAGTCATCTTTGCCCCATTTTGTGTGCATGTTCACATTCATCTGCTGTGCTGCAGAATTGCTAATGTTTGAACATGGGTGACTGCCTAAGACCCACTTAACTCACAAATAGTGCATGCTCCACCCCTTTCTAAGTCCGGAGAGCTTAAGGTTTTGGAGGAAGGATGGTGGACCTACAGCAGAGATTAGGTTTATTCATTTTAAAGAAGTATATATAAAATGCAGTGGGAATTAGAAGATGAGATGACTTTCTGTCCTGTGGGGTGTAGGGCCTGATGTCTGGAACAGTGTAACCAAAAGATGGTGATCAGAGATGAAATGGAAAGTGATTCTGAGACTGACTTGGTGAAGAAAGTTGGAATTTTGGGTAATTCATGGATGATGTGACTGGTCTGAAGCTGCATATCTAGTGAGAATTGTGGTTGGTCGTTTGATCTGGGATTGAGAGACAGGTGCCAGCACCTCAACTGTATGACTTAGGGCTGGGATGGCTGTCTGTCAGGGGTAACCGTCTATCTGCAACTAAGACTATCTGCAACTAAGTCTGTCTGGGGTTGAACTGTCTGTCTGTCTGGGGTGCCAGGAGTAGACAGATAGCCAGCTACTTGCAGCATCCTAGCACCCCCAAAAGCAAGAGGTGCACACAAAGGATTTTGCAGCTCTTGTCTGCTTCTCTTTGCCAAATCCCCAGCTGTGGGCTGGGCTACCAGCCCTTGTCACTGGCTTGTTTATACGCCCCTGTCACCTCTCTTCCCTGTGTGGCTAGCCTAGGGTCAGGGTAGGAGGCAGTACCTGTTTCCAGGTCTTTAACAGCCTTCCAGGAGTGTGACTATTTCCACCCCCTCCATCAGGCCACCCACTCCACTTTGGTTGGGAATTCACCGGCATTTGAGAGAAGAGATGGCCTAGTTAGTCCTGGAAAGCCACAGGTTGGTGGAGCTGACCTTTTGGGAGGATGGTGGTTTCAAGGCCCCCAGGCAGTCCCCACACTAGCAAGTATTCCCCTCTCCTTTTGGAGCTCAGAAAGCTGTGCCCAGGTTGGGGAAATTTGTTGCAGATGAGTGAGCCCTTTGGATTTAGGGCTTTGATTCTCTGAGTACTGATCGAGCAGGGAATGCTCTTTGCTGTTGGGGATGACAGGCCTCAGAGTGAGAGCAGATGAGCTGAGGCAGCCTGAGCAGCTCGAAGCCAGAGGGAATCGAGTGGGAGGGGGCCAAGTGAGTCTCTGAAGTGTGGTGGCTTCAGGGGAGTCTGGGCTCACATGACACCTGAGCTCCTGGCAGGCAGGTGACTGGCACATGGGAGCAGCAGGTGGTGGTGCCATTGCAAGCCTGCAGCTGCAGGTGTGGAGGCTGCATGGAACTGGCAGAGGAGACAGGTTGGGAGGATGACTCAGTCATATTGAATGGCGTGCTGTTCTGCCATCAGGCATCATCTCTTTACCTGCACTTTTTCTGTCTATAGATCCCTTCCCCTGGCAGCTCCTGCTCTTTCTTGGAGGGTCTGCTTTGGTGTCTTTAATGTGGCTTCTTAGTCAGGCCCTGCTCTTGGCTGGACTGGGAGCACCTCCTCTCTCCCATCCCCTTCACTGCAATGATGGGTCTGGGTCTTCCAACCATCTGTAACACCCAGACCTCTCATCTGGAGCCCTAATATGCAGACAGACAGTACCTATTCAGTGTGAGACTTGGGGGTTCATGTTGATGGAAGAGAGCAGAGCAGGTCAGGGGCCAAGACTGATCAAGCTGCAGGTGTCAGAATGAGGAAGTGGCTGCATCAGGTGAGGCTGACCTGGGCTATCAGGTGGGGCTGGTAAGGGGTGGTCTCTGGTTCCTGAGTCAGGCTAACTTCAGTCAGACCTGAAATTGGATTGAACCTGTGCTTGATGTGGACTTGAGTCTGCAGGTGACCCCCAGGTGGGGTGGGAGAGTAGGAGTGTCAACCCCCAAGGAACCCACAACTGCGCTTTCAAATGCTGAAACCTTGACTGAGGTTAGCACTGCTGGCCTGGGAGAAGAGGTGGGGAGGGAGGCAATGCTTTGCAGGATGGCCTGAAAAGATGGGACTGCTTTCTCTGTGGATCAATCAGGTGTGTCCCTGCTTAGGGGACATCAAGAGCAGGATAAGAAGCATCAGGTTTGGATCAGCTAGAAATGGAGCCTCCTCACATTTTCCATCTTGCTTCCTCTACCTCCTCACCTTTTTGCTGGGAGTGTGTGTTTCTGGGTGATGTGTTGCCTTTTTTTGGCTCTGGGGCCCAGATTAACACCAAGAGTCCTGGGGCTTTAGAGCTCCAAAGGCAAGGTGTTTCTTTCTTGCTTTTGTGTCCCCATTGCTGGGTTGAATACTTAGTGCATGGAAGATTCTGGTTGCCATTTGCCAGCTACAAGATTACAGAATCACTGCCAGCTGTTGATTGCTTCTCGAGAAGCTGTTGATTGCTTCTCCATGCTAAGCATCTGATCTAAGTTTTCTATTTAGACCTTACAAATGGTTGTGACTTCAGCCCCCATTTTTCAGTTGAGGAAACCAGAGCAGAGAGTTTGAGTAACTTGCCTGATGTCACACAGCTAATAAGTTGGAGGAGTGGGGTCATGACCCTGGCGAGCTTGCTTCCAGGCATATGTCCTCTCTTAGGGGGGCACTGGGGCTTCCCCATTGCCTTACCTGCTTCACCTTCACTTGTCTCACCTTTACCTGCTCATCTTCACCCACCAGGTACCTTGTCCCCCAGTTACCTTGCCTCATGCTTTTTTTTCAGATCAGTCATCTCCTCCTTCCTCATAAAATAATATCCTCTCTTGTGGCCTCTTCACGTCTCTCACATCTGTCAGTCATCATGCCAGCACCCATGGGAGAGCCCTGCTGTTTACCTCTGGACTCCATAGCCCACATGTCCCTCCTGCTCCAATCCATTAGTTCAGTAGATTTATCTCCTGAGAGCAGCCCCCCTACTCAGAAACCTGGAGGATAAGTCCCCAGACAGCATTCCGCCCCCCACCAGCAGCCCCCACCTTCCCTCGCTGCTCACTTCCTAACCCCTTGACCAGCCCCTCGTCCTTTGGCTGACTCCTTAGCTGAGAACCTGGGCCTTCACCCTTGCTTCTCCACATGGTTTCTAAAACTTGATGCCTATAGCCCAGTGACTGTCCTCATGAAGTCCTACTAATGCCTACTAATGCCCCTCGTGGGACTCAATGTGAGGTGAATCCCTCTTGCTCAGCTGAGATTGTGGTTAGGAGCAAGTTGGTTAGAACAACTCTTTCCCCGCTTTGGGCAGACTCCAACTCCCTTCCTCGGCACGGCTAATTGAAAGTGAACTAAAAATAAAACCACTCTCAATATTAAAGTGGTAAAAAATAAAAAAATAAAAAAATAAAAATAGAATGACTCCTCCATTTTCAGGCAGCAGCAACAGCTTCTTGTTATTCCAGAAAGGAAGCTTGCTTTCTATCTGCTTTCAAATTATTCTCATTTTAATTGCTTCTGGAACCCACAGAAGACAGGAATGTTCGGAGTTGTGTTTGTTGGGTCTAGGTGATAATCACCCCCCCCAATTCTATAATTGTGTGAACTGTGGTAAAAAGAGGTTTCTCTGAGCCAAGAATTTTACAAGTTTTTTGAAAAGTTTATGTGAATTGCAGTAAGACTTTTCAGTTAAGACAGGTTTTCAGCTCATTCAAATTAAACCTTAAGAGTTGAAATAAAAATTAGCAGTAAAAAGACACCGAGTCTGACTTCCACCATAAGATAAAGAGAGCTGGAAGGGGTTTTGCTACCAGCCTGGCAGTGAGAAGAGCTGGATGTATTTCAACTTCATAATTGCTTTTTTTGAAACTATCAGAGAGTTGGGGTTGCAGAGACGGCAACTCTTGGAAAATTTCACGAGAGACAGTGCCCTGGGAAGAGAAGCTGTGCCCACACTCAGCTGGGGTGAACCCACAGAGGTGAGAGGAGTCCAGCTAGAACATCTGGTGAAGGATGTGGACTGATGGGACAAGAGTGAACGTTCAGGGGCCTCTGAAAATGGGGGAAGGGGTGCAAAGTGGGGAGGATCATTCCTCTGGAGGAAGGGCAGGTTCTCTCACCTGCAGATGAAGTCATGAGCAATGGGCATAGTAGCCGACTGCTACACCAGTGTTTGAGAAAAGAAAATTACAAAATTACTGATTTTATTACAAATCAGTTAGCAAGGAGACAGGAGAAAAACTCAAATATTCCTCCCTAGATAAGAAAGGGAATGAAGTTACATAAGTTTTGGGGAGTAGAGTTGAGAACAAAGGTGCTAAATTTTATTCCCTAGGTGGGCTCAGGGCCAAAGAAATATGACCTTGACTGTACTTCATTGGTTACTTACAGGGCAGCTCATATGAAATGTATGAAAAGAAATGTATGAAAAGGCTATCTGTATGATAAGTAGAACTAAAATTTCTTCTGATGGGTCCCTCTCTTGTCCCTGGGACCTTCTCCTTTGCATTGTGGCCTCCAAGGTCTAACCTTGGGGCTTGCATGCTCCATGCTCTGTGTGTCTGTGAAAGCAAACCTCAAAGATATGTTAGGTAAGTCTTTTTTTCCTTTGTGCTCTAGAATCAGGAAGCAAGTTAACTGTTTCACCTGAGTTATAGAAGCACCGAGAAGATCACATTATAGGAATACAGGGGTAAAATAGTGGCCTGAGGTCACACCTAGTCAGAATTACAGGGATGGCACCTGTCTACTTACAGAGACATCCATACATGGAGAGGTATTAAGAGGTTTTTCTTCAGATCACTGGAGTTTTTAATTTCTGCTGAGATTCCCTTGCCTCTGGGTAACTCCTTTTCTCTGCTAGCTTTTGTTCTGTGCCAGCGGCCTTTCTATTTAAGGTCATTTTCTCCTGTAATCTTAAATTGTGTCCTCTGTATACAAGCGTCCAGGATCTGCTCTCTCTCTCTCTCTCTCTCTGTCTCTCTGTGTGTGTGTCTCAAAGAAAAGACAGATAAGCTTTATGTAGCATAGGAAACTGGGGTCAATCTGACCTCTGTTTCATAGCCAACAATCTTCAAAAATGTTAGTAAATCAAAGCCATCAAGTATAAAAGGGTAAAATACCATGGCCAAATGAAGCTCATCTCAGGAAAGCTCATGTCAGTTTTGTATTTGGAATTTGATCACTGTAATTCATTTATCAACAGACTAAAGAAGAAAAACCATATGCATCTCAATGGAAACATAAAAAAGCATTTGGCAAATTCAATGTCCATTTGTGATCTAAACCTCAGCAATTTAGGAGTAGAGAGGAACTTCCTTAATCAGGAGAGGGGAGGAGGGAAGTGTTCCAGGCCCAAATGCAATCTGTGGCAAATGGATCTTACTATAATACCAACATAAAACACAGCTTCAGTGCAGGGTATGTGAATAAAGGAGCTGGCCTAAGAAGCTTTGGAAAAGTCCTTTGCTGTGTTATTATTTTGAAGACAAAAAAGATTAGCTCATAACACTGTCCTATCTAATGTTCAGTTTATTTCCTACTGGATAGCAGTTCTGAACCCCATTACATGTCTGCCCGGGTTAAACCAACAACTACATACATCACAAATAACAAGGGCAGAGATTCTCATTGTCAGATAAGAAGATTCAAGTTCTTTGGAGAGACAAAGCTTAGAATGAACCCCACTTTGCTGAATTAGACAGTGCTGATTAGCACTGTGAATATAAGGCTATTATCCTGTATGAATGTGTGTGTGTATGGGTACAGATAAATGGGTACAGAAAAAATGTAGGTATGTGTGGAGTGTTACAGGAAGAATGATTCTGGAGACTGTTAAAAATAGTAAGACAGACTCTAAGGGGTGAGTGCAACAGGGGTGTTGTAATAGGAGGGAGACACTGAACTCAACTTCAGAGACATCTGGGGAGCTACAGTCAGAAGCAGAGTGAGGAGGTCAGTGGACCCCCCCCCCCCAGGAGGACACATCAGAGCAGGGGATTCTAGCTAAACTGGCCCTTAGAAATTGTGCTAAAGGAAGTCAATGACATAGGTGTTCAAAGTGGGTCTTGAAGAGTTTGATCACACAATTGAGGATGGAGGGATACCAGGAGGATTCTTCATTGAGACTGAGCAGGGCAGATAATAGTCACGATGGATGGGAGCAATGGTCCAGACTTAGTTGAAGACAGGACTCAGATTAGTGTGACGGAAGTTTCTCCAGGGAGAGTCTCCATAAGCATGCCCAGACTACTGCATGCACACACTAAGCAGGTATGTAGGGGTGGTGTGTGCCCTGCCTGTGGAGAGAGTCTTGAAGCCAGGAGACCTACAGCAACTCTGAGCACAGCAATGCTTCATCACCAGACAATTCCATTGTTATGGTGTTGTGTTCTGGATGGGTTTCTGTCAGTGGAGAAAGGGCATAAAGTACTGCTGCTCCATGATGCACCTCTGCATTCTGGGAGCTTTGCAAGCATGAAATGGTGGGGACTGACTGGTGGGCATTGTGAACAGATCAGAACCCATCTGTTCCCTACCTGGTCACTATGCCAACCCTCTCTCAGGCACTGTATCTCAAGTTACTATCTTGACTCTCAAGAATACTTCTCTTTCTCTTCACCAAGTGCCTCAGTGACCTTAGTTGTCCCTATTTTGAAATGGAGTCCTAGGGGTCATTCTGGAACATTCTCACCAAGCTGGGAAGGCCTGGGTGCTTGAGCTGGTGTCTTGCCAGGATCTGGTTAGTGGCTGAGTCACACTGGAAAAGCTACTTAACTTTCTGAGCTTCAGCGTCCTCTTCTGTAACTGGATTAATGTAATGGATGTTTGTGTGGGGCAATTGGGGTTTACTGAGATACTGCCTTTGGAAAGAAGTAGGGCAGTCTGCCCTTACTTTCTAAGTCCAGACTAGCAGGGACTTAGAAAAACTGCCACTTTTTCAGATTTCTTGATCTGAAACCCCAAACTGTGGAACTTGGGCCCTTTCTCCTGATGTTGGGAGACATATCTTTTGGGGACCATGGGAAGCAGCTCTCCATCACTATTGTCAGCCACACGGGGGGTCCCTCTTTTGTAGACAGCCATGTGCAGGGAATGGCTTTCCCCTCCATGCTTCCCCAGCATTTCCTTCAGACCTCAGTGCCCCTGTCCCCACACTCTTGGGAATCCTTTATTTTCCTGGGGTGTCCCCATCCATCTGTGAGTTTGTGATGACTTGATACAGTGTTTTAGCTTCCCTGGCCCAGTGCCAGTGGTTCTTTTGTAGTCACTGGTCTATTGGTCTAGTCATAATGCTTCAGGAAAATCAGAAAACACATGATTGAGATTTTGATATTTTGGGACCAGTTCATGTTGAGATATTGATCAGGTTTTGCTAATTGGGCAGAATGGGCTTTGTCCTTTGAAATCTGATTTCGATAAACCTGTGTTTTGGGAATTCCTATTAGCACATGGCATTTCATTGTTATGTGTTACTCTTTCCCCAATTAATTTTTTTGTGCCAGCAAATATATTTGTGTTTCTTTTCAAACAGAAGGCTGGATGGTGAAAGCAAAAAATGTGGGTCAAATTTGTCTTACATGGATGCAACTTGCTGTCTTTCAGTGAAAAGTGTTGTGAGATTGAAAAGGAGCAGGACTGATAGAGTGACATGGAAGCACTTTATGTTTATCTACAGCTAAGAAGATGAGGTCAATTCATTCAACCTTCACCAGGAGTCTGGGAAGTGGACAGAGCATCATCACCCCCAGTGTACTGATGGGGAAACTGAGTCTTAGGCAAATAAAGTGATTTGCTGGAGACCCGTGTCAGGACTAGAGTCTGGTTCCACAGCTTTTACCTTTTTCTCTCTATATCCTTCACAGCCACACTAGAAATGACCTGCCTTTCTAGCTGTTTTGTGAAATCTTAATCCTACACTCTACTGAGTTCCTTCTTCACATGTTTTGCTGCAGATCACACTTATTTTCCTCTCATGAAAAACCTCATTAATACAGCTTTGCTGCTCATTCTTCTGTATGTGTAATATCAATGGGCTTGGATATGGCTGAAATAATTGGACTGTGGGGGTTCTGAGCAGGGAGTTTATTGTCAAGTCAGCTGTCACCAATTCTTCATCAGCATGGGGAACTCATCCGTGCAGCGGCCTTTCTCCCCTTCACCTGCATGTCTTGCAACGTCAGCATATTAGCAGGTAGCCATGCTGAATGCTAATTGTGTCACTTGGAAGAAATAATTGGAAATGCAACTGTGGAACTGTCTACATTTTATATAGTGGATGAAGGAAGTTTTTCTTTCATATTCCCTTGATCTTTTTGTCAGCCTCACCCTTTATGAAAGTCTAGGCAAACATTTCTCAGCTTCCTTACCCATGAACATTGTTCACTGGCTCACTCATTCATCCATCCTGCCAGGCATCTTGTTGGTCACTGGCTAGAAGTCAACCTAGGACTCTGCCCACCTGGCTGGTGTTTTTTCAGATATCAGCCAGAGGAAGGTTTTAGTAAACACAGAGGTATTAACAGAAGTCTCAGTGGCCCATCTTGGGGTGGGACAGGCATGTCCTCCAGGATGGGATGTTGAACTGAGTGTGGACAGTCTGACTTGACAGGAGAGAGCCTCTGGTGCCTGTTAGAGCTAGCCTTAGAACTCAGGCATTCTAACTCTTGGATGAATTTCAAAATCCTGGACACCACCATGTCCATCCTAGCCCAGAAACCCCCATCTGGCATGAGTAGAGTGTGGGCTTTCTGCCATGGAGAGTAGTGTGTGCAAAGGACAGGGATCTCTTACTTTGGTGAGGTAACTGATGGATTTGTCATGCAGCATGAAATTGCTGGGGCTTAGGGGCTCTCAGTCATGTTTGCAGATGGAGAGCTGGGCAGAGGCCAGAGTCAGCAGAGCCCTGTGTCAGCATGGACTGAGCATGAACTCAGGTTGCAGGTTGTGGGGTGACAGAGAAGAACTTTTAGCAGAAGAGTGACCAGCTGAAATCTGACTTTGAGGAAACTCATGTAGGTAGAGAGCTGAAGGGAGGGAGAAGATGCTGGAAGTGGACACACTCATGTTGATGCATTGCAAAGCCAGTGGCCTCTGGAAGGAAAATTCCAGGACTCCACTGGAGGCATAGGAACAAGGCCCGCAGGGAGGTAGGGTTCAGAATCTGCTGCCCGGGGGTGGTATGACCTTGTGAATTGCACTGCTCTTCTGCCAACCCCCAACTCATCTGTCAGATGGGCCTGTCAATCCCTCCTCTGTCTAGTCTCCAGTTACTGAGATGGGCCAATGAAGATGCCAGCAAGGTGCTGTCCAAATAATAAAGTGCTGTCAGGTAGGATTTGTCACTGTCACTGAACTCAGAGGTTGGCAAAGCATTCTGGCTGACTGCCTGGCCTTATATATAAAGTTTTATTGGAAGACAACCACACCTGTTTGCTGGATTTCTGTGCCAGCTGACTGCGTCCATGCTAGGGTGACAGAAACGAGTTTAGACAGACCTGGGGAGGGGGGGCGGTGGCAAATATTTGCTATCTAACTCTTTGCTGAAGAAGTTTGCTGGCATCTGGCTTAAGTCAGGGCTTATGATTTGACCAAACTTAATGATTAATTGATGTGTGAAGGGTCCAGACTCTTTCATTGATTTGACTGCTGCTGACAGGAGTTGGGGGTTTCTGTGGGCATTTACCTTCTCCTGGGCCTGGGTTGGAAGAATTGCTTGGACAGGAGGCAGGCTGGTTAGCTTCATAGTTCTGCTAGGCTCCCCTTCTGCAGAAAACAGCCTGAGTGTTCACTGGGGTCACTGGATTGGTTTCAGCATGGGTCACCCTGAAGGAGAACATAAACCAATGCCAGAGGGGTTTCCAGCAAATTCCTTCTAGAAAATACACCTCCTTTCTTCCCCCACCTTTCCCTGTAGTTATTTTAGTCTGACTGTTGTTTCATTTCACTTATGTCCCAATTTCCTGTAGTAATTTACTCTACTTCCTTCTCCCAGCCATTTTCTTTCCACTTTTCCAATTAACAGTCTGTGTAGAAACTGGACCAAATTATGCAGATGCTTTCAATTTTAGCCATGCTGCTCAGCCCCAGCTAGCACCTAAGGTGGCCCCTTTGTGGTTCGGACCATCCTTGTCACCCTCTGTACCCTTTGGCATCAGGGAGTGCCACTTCACACTTATAGACTGACCAGAATTAGGAGAAATGCCCCAGCCTCCCAAGTGGACCTCCCTCGTTATTCTTCCCTTTCTTAAAAAGGAAACCATTTCAGACTGAATTTTCAAATTAAACCTCCAGCAAATCTCAGCTCCAAAAATAACAGGAGGATTTAGACACTGCATGTGCTATTAAATATTGTCTATATTTAAAGCAAATAGAGAAACATGTGAAGCACAAATACAAATCACCTTCCTCTCTCACTTTACTTTCACTCTTGAAAAGAAAGTCTGTTCCAAAATCTGGAACGTGTGCTCTCAACCCTGACAACGGGCCCACATTCCCTGGGCTGATTTTTATCTAGTACCACAGAGAAAAGGAGACTGAACCAGAGCTGGCAGAGGGGTGCAGTGGGGTGCTTGATGCCCTCACAGAGCAGATGGTGGGGAGCTCAGGTGTGTGGTTTCTACTTGCTTATATATGTGGAGCTGGGCCATGGAGGATTTTTCCAAGTGCTGGGAGTTGTTTTCATTTGCCAGCTGCGTAGTCACAGTATAACTGATGGCTGATGTGGGGCACAGCTGGGGAGGGGCACCAATGAGGAGAAATTGCCCAGATGATGCTTGTCTTGCAGCAAACTATAAAAGCAGCACTGTGGGTGGAGTCTGGCAGGAGAGGATAAAAGTCATAAAAAAGTGCTCTGCAGAGGCACACCATTTTTGGGTTTCAGCCTTGGGATAGGTGGTAGCTCTAAAGGTTGACACCCTGGGACTTGGTCTTCCGGGGAAGAGAAAAATTTATGAGATACACAAGTATGGGCCTTTGGCGTGAAAGCTGAATTTGAACCTCTGAAAAAGAGAGGAAAGCTTGTTGAAGATATTTGAAACTTGTGTATCCTGGAAAACTTGAAGCCTGGAAAACTTGGAATCTTTGTACCTCTGGTGAGATGGTACAAATCTTGCTGGAAACTGAACTTTTTGTGAAATGCTTGCTTCAGATTTGGAGTGCTAAGAAGATACTATCGGAGACACGGTGGTGAGAAGATGCTATCTTGGAAGCATTTTAGGACTAAGAAACTGGATTGTAATTGGGGTAAGATAACTGGTCACTCATGGCCTCAGTGCCTCTTGATTTTCGTCTTGTTAACCTTGTTCCTTTGAGCAGTCTTGCAATCGTGCACATGGGTAGAAGAACCCAGAGTGCTGGATTTAGGTATCAGCTTCTCTTTCCATTTATACACAGTTTCAACAGGACACTTTCCATCCACATCCCAGCCCAGGCCCTGCCCCTGCCCCTGCCCGGGCCTTCAGTCTGGCTATTCCTCTTTCAACAGCCACTCTCTCCCAGGGGGTTCCCCCAACTCCACAGGTAGGAAGGATCTACATTATGCTCTCTTACCTGATAGCTGCTTTTGCTGCCAGGCTGACTGTGGAGAAAGATGTAAGAAACACATGTGAGCATAGAAAGCTCCTGAGTTTCAGAACAGCACAGTCGCTTGGCCTGGAAATGTGGGATCCCTCTGGAGTGGACCTGGATTCTGCACAGATACCTGGCTGCGTCTTGGGTTCCTGACAGGTCTTGGAACCTACCACCATGAGAATACCCTTTGTGCTCCCCCAGAAAGCCTCATGTGGGTGGAGAGCACCCCCACTCAAGGGAGGTGGGGTGGGCTATCTGCTTGGGGTCAGGGGATGGCTTGATTAGACTGGAGCTGAGAAGCAGGAATCAGTTTCCCCCTTACTCAGATGGCAGCTCCTGGGGGCAGATTTGGGGTAGGAGCTGACATGATCAGAAGGCAGCTTTGGTAAATTGACTCCACCAGAGATGTGTAGGCTAGATTGGAGAGGGTTAAGCCTAGAGAGAAAAATCTCAATTAGGCTGTAATTAAAAACAAAACAAAACAAAATTGATGAAAGAATCAGACATGAGACCTGTGAGTGTTAAGCCCAAGTTACCTCCAGGGATGGCTGGGACAACCTCACCTGCAGGGGTATGAGTCAAGGGTTGATGGCGACCAGGGAGCTCTGGATCTTAGAGATAGAGTGAATCTGAGGGAGCGACTGTAGGAAGAGCTTCCCAGATGAAATGTCAATGCTGAGTTTGACTAGGAAGGGTGCGAATGGTTCAGACCTTGGCTTGTCAGTTCACGTGGCTGAATTGTTCAAATCAGACCAGAAATAGGATGGCAGAATTGAGGCCATGAGGAGGGGAGAGAATGAGGGTTTGGGATCTGAAAGGGGGCCCACTAACCTAGGGTAAAGGACCTGGCATGACTTGGTGTTGGGTGTGGATGGTGCCATACATCTGAAGAGGTGTGAACCTATATCCCCCAAATCACACACAGTGTCAGAAACCACTGTGACCTTAATAAAAGAGATCATTTGGTATGGTATCAAACTATAGAATCAGTTTTTTTAAAAGAAAGAAAAGCCCTCTATATCAGTGGTTTTCATGAGTTTGGACCTAGACTTTGGACCACAGAAGTCCCCTCAAGATGCATTTTGCAGCTTCTGACCAGTTTCCCCAGAGACTTTTCTGGATTCCTCACTGGAGACCTGAGTGCTAGCTGCCTGAGGCTCCTAGGTTTCAAGTTCATGCCTGGGTAATCTTGTTTGTAGTATTCAAGACTCAAAACCTCTTGGCATGTATTCAAGACTCCACAAAGTTTCTTTATCCAGACAGACCAATTAAAACCCTTGGGCTAATCAGAGATCCCTTCCTGGTTGTGAGTTCAGGTTCAGGGTAACCCCTAGCAAGCCACAGTAACCCTTTTGAACCTCAGCTTGCCTTAATAATGCCATGCGCGGCTGTGGGGCAGATTAAGTGAGACATTGTCCCCACACATAGCAGGTGCAGAACAGGTGCTGGGACCCTCTGTGACTGCAGGAGGAGGGCACCCACCTGCCCAGGCCTCTGAGCTGCTGGAACCTTATTACTTGAGTTCCTTCAGGTCACTTCAAAGCCTTGAGCTTCACCAATGTTACAGCAACACAGAGTGATCTGTGCCTGTAGCCAATCCCGGCCAGATTCCATGTTGCTCTTCTCTTCCTGCGGATCTGTCTCCCTGAAGGAGACAGAAAAGATGGATCACCTTCTGAAGACACATCGCTCACATCCCCTCTCTGCCTGACCTGTTACAAGATTTAAGCTGTCACTTAATTTGTTCCCCATTAACTGCAGGCACAGCCTCACCTCCTCACCTTTAGCAGAGCTTGGAGGAGGGCCCGAGAAGGAAGTTAGGAGTCCAAGAGTTGATCTGCTGTCAGAGCTGCCCTTTTGGAGTCTCATGGCCTGCAGTGGCTCCCAGGGGAGGGGATTTCCAGTAGGCAAGGATGTCTGAACTGGGCTGGAGGAGGTGGTGAGCTTGGGAGGGGCCTGCGGGGGTGAAGCTGTGAGCAGAGTGCAGCTCTGAGCTTCAGTGGATTTACTTTAAAGTCACAGCTTTCTGGAAACCCTTCACCTGCTGTTAGTTCCCTCTGAAATGCTTATCTGGAACTTCTGACTTGTGCACAAAATATCGAGCTGTGCTCCCACCCCCCACCCCCCACGCCTGGCATGGGATTTGGAGCAATCAGCCTTTGAGTTTCTAGCAGCCCTTAAGCTCCTTTGACCCACACAGAGTCACAGATTAGCCTGTGGAAAATCATATGTAACCATTTCTTTAAATCCTTCCCTGGCTCATTTCCATGGGGGGCATAGTCAGAACCACCTCAGCACTGGAAGCTGAGACCTGGTCCCCAGTATCCCCCCTTTTCACCCGCTGGGTAACAAAGCACAACAGCAGCAACACCTACTGGGTGCCCCGATGTTCTTACTTTCCCTTTGTACCTCAGTTTTTTTTCATGGTGGCCTGCTAAGACTGGGGTTAGTTGGTTTTTTCATACATTAGGAAACTGAGCTTCCACAGAGACCCTTGGCCAGAGACACCAACTCCCCCCCCCCCCCAGCTTCGCCAAGTCAGGTCTGTAGTCAAGCCTAGATCTTTTGCTACCACTCTGTTTTCACAAGAGGTTGGTCACCTCCCTACAAATATTACCTCAGTGTGTCTTCTCTGGAGGCAGCAGAGGTGGCATCAGCCTGAGGCTAAAGATGATGAGGCTTCCGGGCCTCTCACCATGTGTTCTTATGAGCAGGCCTTCCTGTGAAACTTGCAAAAGTAAGATGTCAGACCAGTGTTTTGGCTAAGACTGTTATCTCTTTCTGTTCTGGGTTTCACTGCAGCACACTGCCCTTCAGACCTGGTGGTGCAACGTGACTGTGGGCTTTTTTGGGGCTGATCTGAGGTCAGTGAGATGCATCCACAGGGTCCCAGTCATTTTCAGGGAGCTAAATGACTGCTCTGGTCCTGGAGCAGATGGGCTCCCACCCAGCGCCCTCCTGGGTGGCTGTGCTGGCTCTCCTGTTCTGGGGACACGAATGTGGAACATCACAGCTCATGATGCAGTGAGACCTACAGGAAAAACAGGCCTGAGATGCATGGAGCCAGGGCTGCCTGTGGGGGTGTGTCTCGGCATGGACAGGCAGCTCCTGGAGATGTGGGTCCTTACTCCACAGGCCCTAGGGAGTGCTCTCCTGCTGAGGACACAGTCGCTGTGTTGGTTATGAACTCCTGCTTGTGGTCATTGAACAGTCAGGGCATGAGGGCATGTCCTTACAGAGAGCACATCTGGAGTAGCTGCACAGTGACAAATGTGTCTGCTTGGAGTCATATCTTGGAGTATCCCAGGGGTTATACAGAAACTGGTTCTAATCAGACATCGTGAAGGAAACCTGAACGAGTGTTTATTTATCTTTATATAAATAGGTGTAGTGAATTCCTGTCCTTGGAAAAGAGGATCAAAGATTCTGAAAATAGAAAATGTGGGAAATAAGATTATAGATGTGTATCCAGCAGATAATTGAAGGTAAGAGCTGTATTGTTTTCTTGATCTTATCACATGTATCTGTGTCTTCAGATTTGCAATTTGGAATAATTCATTTTCAATTCTAAATAATTAGTCATTTTAAGCCAGGTCTTTATCTCTCATGCTATGTCTTTTTCTAAGAGAGGGACTTCAAATGGTAGAATTCCTGGGGTTCTGATCAAGAACCCCTGGAGGAAGTTAGAGAACAAGTGTGTAGACTATTGGGTGCTAGAATGGAGTGTAGTATGGTGCTGAGCTTTGGGAGTGGAGACAGGGGGAAAGGGGACTGAGATACAGAAAAAAATCAGATTTGGTCCTTGTTCTCAAGGAAGTTGAAAGTGGGGGTGGAGGTCTGCGAGGGGCCACTGGGAGATGTGCTGATTGATCACATTGCATCTGGAAACTCCCTTGTTTGGTATTCAGAGACCAAGAGCATCCCGTTCCGGCTCTACCGTTCTTTCCTGTTGCCCAGCAGCAGCCTGTTCAATGAGGGTCTTGGATGTGCGGTCTTACAGGGGTCCAGAGACTCTGACAGAGGAGGAGAAGGCTCTAGGTTTTACCTGGAATCAAGGAGAGCAGAGCTCTTTGTGAATCTAAGTTCCAGAATAATACTGATCCTCTGTTCTTTCATTGTTGATTTTTGGAGGCATTGGATTGGTTCTCTGTGTTCCCCTTCAGTCCATAAACCTCATATTCGGTCCCCTGGCAGGTTCTGCTCTTCCAGTACCTTCCTCATTTGCTCAGTCTTCAGAGCCCCCATGAAACACTCGGGTGGTCTCAGCTGTTTGTGGGCTTCTTCTTGGACATTTGATGTCTCTTGCAACCCCACCACTGAGCCTTACATCCCAAATCTACAAGGTATGGATGGGTGTGTTCACAGGAACCCTGCCCTCTGCCCCTATGGTTTTGGGGGAGTGCCCTGTATAGCAGAGAACTTGGTACTGTCCTGGTGATGGGACTATGCCTAATGCTCTCTGCTGTGTCTCACCCTCTTGCCCAGGGGGAAACAGGTGAATGACCTTGGGATTCTCTGTGTCTTTGTAGGCACTCAGTCAAGATTTGGGGGTGATGAGTTGGAATGTGACTCAATTTCTGGAGTCAGAAGTTGGCTGGAAGGTGTGTTATTATCATTGTGACCTTGAGGAATTTGCTTAATCTTGCAGAGCTTCAGTTTCTTCATTATAAAATGGGAAAGAAAAATAATTACTTCAGAGAACAGTTGAGGGAATTAACAAGGAAATGCATATCAAGTGCCTAGTACAACTTCTAGGACATCACCCAGTAAATGTTTTCTCTCTCACTATTGTATTTGGAAAATCTTCTGAAAATATTTGCTAGCATTTGTTTCATACCAGTGACTCTGATGGGCACAAGGGATGCAAACAAGAACAGGAACCTATGTCGCTGATAATCAAGAACATGTATAGTCAAACAAAAAGGAACTATTTAAAAAAATACAGCAGGTTTGAAAAACCTAAAATACTACCCAGTATTAGAAAAGGCTCAGGAAAGCAACTCTTCTCATTTATTGTTGGAATATAAAAGTGAACTTTTGGAGGGCAATCCTACAATTTCTCTCAAATTTAAAATATGCATATGCTTTTATATCTGTCAATCCCATTTCTCAGTATTTACCCTGAGGAAATATTTATATATGTAAATGATGAAACATTTACAAGAGCTTTTAGTATAGCTTTGTTAATAAGAGTGAAAAACTGGAAGGGGAAGAAAAACCTTTAAATACTCAGCAGGGGAATTCAATCCAAGGAACAAAGATACTATGAAATATTATAAAGCAATGTAAAGAAAGAATGATTTAAATCTGTTCTTGCTGAACTGGAAAGATCTTAGAATGATGGAGTCAGTGAAAGAGAAAATGAAAGGAAGATGGATTATTTATGATCAAAGAGGAATCTAGAAAACACAAATTTTTGTTTGGGATGTGACTGTGTGAACAGACATGGAGAAAGCTGGAGGGGAGCGATCACATGATGTTATTTCCCTCCAAAAAGGGCTGTTTGCACAGGAAGCTGTAGTATTGTGCTGAGTCAGATTTGTCTGGATATTTAACTGGTGCGTGCACTTGTACACTGCTGTGTAAAAGAGAGAGGATGAACAAGGCCTGGATGGTGAGCGGAGGCCACATGGGGTCGCTGTTGGGGGGTCGAGGACATTTGTTCTTGTGGGGTCTTGCTTTGCTGGTTGCTGAGGTCAGTGTCCAATCTGACCATGGACATGAGCCCGTGAACAGGGGAGAAACCATGGCCTAGATCATCTCCTCTGCTGCTCTTTCCAGACACGAACTGCAGTCCCTGGTCCTTCAGCTTCGAGATCCTTCTGCCGAGGTCTGCTTGGGCTTGCAAGAGGTCTTCCTGATCAGGACTTAGGACACTCTGGTCAGCCTCTCTCCCAGAGCCCCATGGAACCACACTCCTCCCTGGGGGTATCGACATACATTCAGCATAGTGATCTCTCCTCGCTGGCTGGAGAGAGTCTCCTGAGCAGAGAGTCTCCACAGGCCCCTGCCTTGAAGATTTTTCAGGCCTGAACTAGGGAAGTAGGACAAACTCTTGAAGTCTCTCTCTCAGGGCTGGTGTGGGGGGTGAGAAGAGGGAGGGCTGCGGAACACTGACAACTGCTTCAGAGTCTGCTCTCCAGCCTCCCCACTTGTCCTTATCTGATGCAGGTATGGGCGGAAGGTGAGTCAAGGCCCAATAGCTGTAGCCTGTCCCGTTATCACTGTGCCCAAGCGCAGAGCAGTCCTCCTGGCATGAGCCTCAGCCAAGACTAAGACTGAAGCAGCTCCATGCAGTTTTCTCTAACAATGTCGGGCAGTTTGTGACTTAATCCCAGCATGTGGAAGCTTCCAGATGATGGTCCTTATATATATATATATTACTCAGAAATGAGAATGCTGAGGTCTAGAGATGTACACTACTTGTCCACATTCGCACAGCTATTTACAGACAGGGCTGAGTTAATTTTATGGCATCCCTGGTAGATAATAGCCTGAATGACTGCTGCCCTCACTTCAGTTATATTCGGTTACGTTCTAAACACCAGCTTCTTTATATCATGGTTGCCAGTGATGGGCCTTTTGCAGGGAATCCACACATTTTCTGAAAATATTTTGAAAGTACACATTCTTGAGGCTGCATGGCAGATGGAGAGTTTTGAGGCAGTGAAAGTGGCAAAGGGGCACAGAGGCCATGTGCCCAAGAGCCTTCCATCCTACTTGGAGAGGCAGTAGTATTACTAATTCTGAGGGGTCTTTGTCTAACTCTCACCAGTTAATCCCATGTAAATCTTGAAAGAGCCAATACCTGGTTTCTGGTGAGGAACATTGATTGTGGGTCACAAAAATGGGGGAGGGAAGCAGACTGCTGAGCTGAGAGATCTGGTTTTATGGGTTGCTCTTCAGAGCAGGGTATGGGAATTGCAGAATATTGGTAGACTGGAGTTTTGTAAGTAGGGTGGCAGTATCACTAAGTACCCACAGGGTGCTTAAACTGATCTTTGTCAACCAACCCCCTGCCATCCCACTATGAGGGGTTCTAAACAGGGATAACTAACAAGGCATTACTGGTCAGGTTCAGGCTCCAGTAACAAGAGGACAACCTACCAGCGGCTCTCACCCTGGGTACATGGACTCCGTCTGGAAGCATTTTTGGTTCTCATAACTAGGTGGGGAGTGGTATTCCTGGCATCTAGTGAGCAGAGACCAGGGATGCCACCACATACCCAACAGCGCCCATGATCGTCACTTTAGCCAAAATGCCCACAGCGCCAAGGCTGAGAAGCCCCACCTAGAGCCAGACCTGCTAAAAGCCTGGTTAGCGTCTGTGGCAGAAATTCAGAAAGGTCAGGGTGTGAACTAGAGCCCTCTTTGTACCCCAAGATCATTGTACCTCTTTCTTCCTCCACTTCCTGGCAGGGAAGGGGCTTCTCTGACCAGCTCTGTCTGCCAGTGGCATCTGAAAGGGAAGTTGCCACCTGGGTCAAGGGTGTGGTGAAGGAAATCCTGAGTCCCAGCCATTCACCTGTGTTTAGAGGCTGTGCTGGAAGGTGCCCCCACATAAACCTCCCTGCCTGTGAAGCTCAGGTGTCTGGGCTTGGTGCACTTGGCCCCCGAAATTCTACTCTGAGCCTCCCAATCCCTGACCTTCCTTCTCATTCCCAAGCCCCTCTCCTGAACCACCTGCTCTGGGGCTATGGCTGGCTCATCTTCATGGTTAAGTCCATCTGTGTGATTTGGAGGGGGAAATGCACTTGAAAAATATCCACTTCCCCACTTTCCCAGAAGATGATTTCCTGAAGACAACAGACAGATGCTTAAATTAATTAAGAGCAGAAAGAGCATGACGAAGAATCTCCTCTCTGGTGAGCTGTGGAGGCTGTGAACCGGAATAGGTTTTTTTCTGTGCTAAAAATGTTGCCTTCCAGAAGATGAAATTCCAACATCTTTGGAAAAACGGATCCTTGTGAGCAGCAGTCTTGAAGTTGCCACTCTCATTTGAGAGAATGGCGCGACGATCCAATTGAGAGTCCAAGTTGAATGCATCCAGCTCCTTCTTCCTGCTCCTACTTGGTCTGCCTGATAGGGACTGATGGGAAGGCTGCTGGCCAGCACCTCTCAGAGGGGTGGAGGAGTCTGGAGGAGAGGAGAGGCAGCTTCTGCCTGCTTTCTCTCTGTCCTTAGCTGTCTGGCTTGGTAGAGTCACCGAGCCTCTCTAGCTGCTAGTGTCAGCATCCTTGTTGCCAGTTGCAGTGCATGCAGCCCAATCTGGGTACGTTCTTTTTTGGGTCAAGCAGTTACAGACACAGGTCAGGGCTCTAGCCGTTATACAGGGGTGGGCTGGGAGGGTGGGCTGGGAGGCAGGTGAGCTCTCCCTGCCCTCCAGGAATCTCCATGCTCTTTCTCTGTCCTCTTTCTCCTGAGTTTTCTTCACATTCTCTCTCTGCCATGCTCACTTCGCTCCTCCCCTCCCCTCAACCTCCCCCCTCTCTATGTGCTCTCTCACCCCAAGGTGACACCACCCTTTTATCTCCATCTCCCAGGTCCAGGTGTGCCCATTTACACATGTTACATTCACTGGGGCAGGACCTACCCCCTCACAGACTCACTCCCTTCACCAAGCACATCCTTCATTCCTGGGGGACACACAAACGCCTTTGTCTATTTTCTTAAATAGAAATTTTCAATATTAGATGAACAATGGTACCTTGTTGTGCATTAGACATGGCGATTGCTACCAAGCATGGTAATACCTCTTCTCCTTGGGCAAGTTCCTCTTTTACTGTGATGAGAGTGGCAGCCATTAATGGTCTTGGATGTGCTCTTTCACACTCCTGTATTCAATACAGTGTTGACCCTGGTGCTCCTCCTCTTTCCCTCCCCTTCCTCCCTCTCTGCCTTCTCTCCCTCCTCTTCCCAATCCTCCTCCTCCCTCTCTTCCCCCTCTCTCATTGACTCTGCTACCTCCCCTTCCCCACATCAAGCCTGCCTTGTGATGGTGTCTTACAAGAACACACAGGATACTAACACACTCCACAACATGGTGGCCAGACACAGCCGATCGTACGTCCACCTGACTATAGCCCTCGCTGGAGTGTATCTCCAAAATCTTGTAATAAAATTCTTCAGACTCCTTTCTCCCAGATGTCTCTGAAATCACTCTGGTTTGATGACTAGCTTTCACCTCACTTTCCCCCTTCTGTTCCTAACAAGCTTCATCTATAAAGTGCATTAGTAATGGTGAGCCAGCCTGAAGGCACAGAATCAGCATCAAGGCCCCATTTTCTGTCTATTTCAGCCAAAGATTTAGAATGCAACTCCAGCTCTGAGGCTGGTTACACCTTTGGGGGCCAGTACTTCAATGGGAATATGTGGCCAGACCCTCCAAGTGGGCCTTTCTACTTCCGGCCAATCTCACCTCTGTTTCTTAGAGATTCTTCAAGTCCTCGGTAGAGCTTAGGCAATATTTTAAAAGCAACAACCTTTAGGCTGAATCTTTTGGGAGCTGAGCAGAAATCAGCAGGCGTTCAATTGTTCATTTGGCTAAAGTTTCCTGAGCACATGTTTTGTACCAGGCTCTGGGGTGGCAGTGGCAACCTAGATACTGTTCCTGGAGTCTATAGACAACTGTGGGAATAAATTCATTCATTCAGCCTATCAGGTATTATGCCAGGTGTTGGAAATTTAGTTGGAAATAAGACAGATGAGCTGCTTGCTGTGATGGTGGTTACATCCTCTGCACACCCCCCCATACACACATATGCATATACATGTACAGTGCATATTGCTTACACTATTGTATAGTGCCATATATATGCACATACATGTTTAGAGATTTTCAGTGTACTGGGATTTATATCTATATATGTCTGCATGTTTATAATGAGAACACTAACAATGGGCAGATATATAAAGAAAACACAGGTTTTCAATGGGCAGATATATAAAGAAAACACATAAGGGCCTGTTTTAGGATGACAGTAGTGAAAGCCTTATGCAGTTACCCTGATCCTGGACTGTGAAGTGGGAGTGAGCCCCTCAACACCTGAAAGAAGAAGCAGCAGAGGTCCTAACTGAGTGGGACCTAACTGGCTGGGCCTGAGGACAGAAGAGCTGCAGCTTAAGGAGCAAGATGATGTCAGAGGAACATAATGGCTGATGACGTTGGGCCCCTGTAAGGAGAGTAGAGTTACCCAGGCCCCTTTTGCCTCCCACTCCAGCCTTGACAGCCACCACCTGGATTTTGATTTCCTCCTAGGTTGCATCACCCACATGTGATATAAAGTACCTGGAATTGCTAGCCTGGGGTATGTGACCTACACAGGCCAGGACATCAGCAAGTATGTGATATGTGCATGTGTGAATACAGACAGCTGTCAGAGGAGCATGGACTGAAAAGGGAGATTTCAGGGGCTAGTAGGTAGGTTCTGTTGGCTTGCTGCTTTCCAGCCAACCTTTTAACTGTTGCCTGCTTAAGCATTAAAGGCAAGTTAAAGACACCTGCAGTGCTATATTTCTTGTTGCCAATTATAGTGTCAGTATTCCTGTTGCCAATTGGAGTGTACACACCCCAATCTGGGTGTGCTCTTTTATGGTTCTAGCAGTTGCACAGTTATATCAGGCAGGGCAGGACAGTGCAAGGGGCAAGGTCAGGGGTTGGGGGGCAGGCTGAGAGGCAGGCAAGCCTCCCTATCTCCCAGGAGTCTTCATACTCTTTCTCTGGCCTCTTCGGTGTTTTCTTCACATTCTCTCTTTGTCATGCTTGTGTCTCTCCTCCCCTGTGCTCTCTTATCCCAGGTGACACTGTCTTTTCACCTCTGCCTCCCAGGCCCAGTGAGCCCACACTTGTACACGCACGCCCACTGGGGCAGGCATATACAATCACGAAGAGGGTGCAACACCACAGATGCTGGTCGTGGAGGCTAGTGAAGGAAAAACCCTGACCAACTCATTTACCCTATACCTGCAAATGCTTCAAAATTCTCTTTTCATTTGTCTGAATCAACAATAAAACTGTGATGGTTGCACAATGACCTCAAAGGCCAGTGTGTGGAATTTGAATTTTATTCCAGGGCAAAGGGAAACTATCTAAAAGTTTAAGTAACCCCGAGGAATGCAAAGATATGGAGTATATAAATAACAAAATTATTAAAAAAATAAAAGTTTAAGTAGGTGAAGGTTCTGAATTATGCTTTATAAAGATCAAAATGCCCATGGTTGACCAGATTTCAATATGAGCATTTTTGGAGACTTCAAAATCAGACATAGGAATTTTCCGAGCAGTTTAGAAGACTAGTTCTTGGGTTTGGGTATGTGTCAGAGTCATCTGGTAAGCTACGAAATCAGTCCTCCTCTGGTTCAAGTATGGGAAGGGTCAGCACACACCCACCCACTCCCATTTTCCTGGGGAATCTGATTCACACTACTGTTTGAAAACCATTTGACTAGAAAAAATGCAGGTACCTGTTGTTTAGGATTAAAGGGAGCTGTGAGCTCCTGCGTTCCCAGTGGGGTTTTCAGTGGCAATCATTTACTCACCTCCAAATTTCCTCTCTAACTGATGTATCCAACAAAGCTACAACAGACGGAGACTTGTGAATGTCAATGCAGAAATTCTAAACATTAGTCAATAGATTCTGGTAATATATCAAAAGAATGATGTGATGATGAGGCAGAGCTGTTTTCCAGTAAACTAAGGTTCAACATCATGAAATATGTAGACACTATCCATTCTATCAACAAACTGAAGGAGAAAACCTGCTTGCTTGTAGTTGTTGATAAAGTTCAGCAGCAATTCCTAATAGCTCAAATATGGGAGCCAAGTAAAATGACTTGACTACAATAAAGACTAAATATAGCAGCAGTAGCAACATAATAACTAAAGAGTAGAGAGTAAATATTATTTTAAATGGAAGAAAACATCCCATTTGAAGTCAGAAACTATATTGTTGTCTACTATTCCCCTCTTTAACAACATCAGGGAGGCTTTGTAAAACCTGTAAATTATTTAACAAAGTCAGGGAGGAATGTAATAACAAAGGAAAATATAATCACTGCAATAAATATTTGGAAAGAAGAAATAAATGGTATCCTTGAGATTATGATATATTTTACATTTGAAACTCTTACTATAATGACTCTAGTAAAATTACCCTAATAATGTTGAGACCAGTAAAATTATAATTATTAAGAGAATATTTTAATATTCTCTTATTGGTGACTGTAGAAGTTATCTATAAAAATTAATAACATTTTTCTCATTGAATGAAAAATATACACTTATAATATTGAAAAATCTAAAGTACTTGAGAGTAAATAGGAAAGGCAATAAATTTATATGACAAAAATTAAAGGAGTCTTATTTAAAGATACAAAATCAAACTAAATGAAAAAGTATACATTATTTTTGGATAGGAAAACTTCCCTTTACAAACTTTTTAATTACCCTAAAGTAGTATTAAATGCTTAATATTATATCAATTGAAGTCACCATTCTGTGTGTGTGTGTGTGTACGTGTATGTGTATGTGTTTATGTATGTGTGATGACTTAGAGAATGATCCTTAGGTTTAGATGTAAGAACAAAAGCCTAAGAGAAAATATGCAAACTAAGCATAAGAAAGAGTAGAGATTTGTCTTTCTAGCTCTCATTATATTATCAGGTCTTATAATTAAATCATTGTGGTGTTAGTTCCTGAATAGACAGATTAATGGGACTCAAAAGAGAGAACTTAGAAATATATCCCAATTACATGTGAAACCTTAAATTAATACTGCTGGCACAACCAATTTTTCATGAGAAAGTAAATAAAAACAGATACCCATCTTAAGTCATATTTTATCTATGTATTGCAGGTTAATCAAAGAATACAAATCTATAAAACTACATATACATTATAGAATCAGAAACAGCCTCTCTTTTAATATTTATTTTTATTATAAAGTTTATTCCAGTTGACAATTTAGGCCATAGATGTGTACATAAAAATTCCATAGGAATCAGTATGTGGGGGGGGGTGAGGAGGAGTATAAATGGGAAGGAGTGGTCATGGAGGGAAGGTGGTGGGTGGTCCCCAAGGAATACAAAGATGTGAAACACATATATAAAAAAATAAATAAATCAAGAAAAAAAAAAAAGGAATCAGTACAATTTCTACGCTGGGGAGAAGCAGCTCTCCTGCCTGCCTGGCACTATGCAGATGGCTCTCTTTTTCTTTCTCCATTCCCTAATAACCCTGTCTTTTTTCCTTTTTAAAAAATTTAATTTAATTAAAAAAATTTGCATATATATGTATATTTATATTACATTATTCCACTATTGTGTACCCCGAGGCTTTCCCACTTCACTTACACTTGTTAACCATCCTGATCTTTTATGCTCTTCACCTCCCCCAACTTCCTTCCTCTCTTCCTCTCTCACTCCATTGTTCAGTCCCATTGCTTGTTTTCATTCTTTCTTATTCATTTGTTTGTTTTTCCCTATATCCATCATATAAGTGAGACCATTCTGTACTTCTCTTTTTCTTTTTGACTTATTTCTGCTAGTATGAGTCTTTCTAGTTCCATCCATGTTGCTGCAAATGACATGTGTTAGTCCTCCGATTGATGCGTAGTATTCCATTGTGTATATGTACCACATTTTTTAAAGTCAACCATCTGTTTTGGGGCATTTGGTTTGTTTCCAAATCTTGGCAACGGTAAACAGAGCTGAGCTGCAATGAACATGCGCGTGCAGGTGTCCTTTTGAATTAATGTATTCATGTCCTCTGGGTAGATTCCTAGTAGTGGGATTGCTGGATCAAATGGTAAGTCCACTTTCAATTGTTTGGGGGTCCCCCCTCCACACAGTCTTCCATAGTGGCAGTTTGCACTCCCACCAGCAGTGTAAGAGAGTTCCTTTTTCTCCACATCCATGCCAACATTTGTTGTTGTCTGTTTTATTTATATGGGCCATTCTTACTGGTGTAAGATGGTATCTCAGTGTGGTTTCAATTTGCATTTCCCTGATTATTAGTGATGTGGAGCATTTTTTCATATGCCTATTAGCCATTTGTATCTCCTCTTTGATGAAGTGTCTTTTTAGTTCTTCTCCCCATTTTTTGAGTGGGTTTTTTGCTTTGTTTTTGTTGAGCTGTAGGAGCTCTTTGTGGATCTTTGTTATCAGACCCTTGTCACTTGTCTGGAGGGTGAAAATTTTCTCCCAGTCAGTTGGCATTCTTTTTGTTTTGTTTATTGTCTCTTTTGCTGAGCAGAAACTTTTTAGTTTTATATAGTCCCAGCTGTTTGTTTTCCTTCAATTTTTTGCTGGCCGTATTTGTTGCCCAGGTTTTCTTCTATGTATTTTATGGTTGCAGGTCTCACTTCCAGGTCCTTTATCCATTTTGAGTCAATTTTTGTACAGGGTGTGAGGGTGTTGTTCTGGTTCATTTTTTTTTTTTTACAAGTTTTGATCCAGTTTTCCCAGCACCATTTACTGAAGAGGCTATCCTTGTTCCAGGGTATGTTTTTGGTCTCTTTGTCAAAGATTAGTTGACTGTATATGTGTGTTTTTATTTCTGGATATTCGATTCTGATCCATTGGCCTGTTTGTCTGCTTTTGTACTGGTACCATGCTGTTTTAAGTATTTGGCTTTGTAGTATAGTTTGAAGTCTGGAATATTAATACCTCCGTTCTCTCTTCTGTTTGTCAAAAGGGTTTTTGCTATTCAGGTCTTTTGTTGTTCCATATGAATTTCAATAATTTTTGTTCTATCTCTTTAAAATATGTCATTGGGATCTTTATTGGAATTGCATTGAATCTGTAGATTGCCTTTGGTATTATGGCCATTTTGATAATGTTGATTTTTCTGATCCATGAACAGGGAATGTCTTTCCATTTTTTTGCATCATCTATTTCTTTTAAGAATGTTTTATAGTTTTCTTTGTATAGGTCTTTTACGTCTTTTGTTAGGTTAATTACCAAGTATTTGATTTTCTTTGGTGCAATGGTAAATGGGGTATTTTTAAACATTTCTTCTTCTTCTGATTGATTCTTTGCATATATGAATGCTGTTGATTTTTGTGTGTTGATTTTGTATCCAGCTACCTTACTGAATTGATTCATTATTTCAATCAGCTTTTCTGTCGATTTTTCTGGGTTCTCTACATAGAGTATCATATCATTTGTGTATAATGATAACTTTATTTCTTCGTTCCCTATTTGGATTCCTTTTATATCTTTCTCTTGCCTTATTGCCCTAGCTAGGACTTCCAGAACTATGTTGAAAAGGAGGGGAGAGAGTGGGCATCCTTGCCTGGTTCTAGACCTTAATTGGAATGGTTTCAGTTTTTCCCCATTGAGGATGATATTTGCTGTGGGTCTGTCATATATAGCTTTTATTATGTTGAGGTATGTTCCTTTTATACCAATTTTTTCCAGGGCTTTCATCATGAAAATATGCTGAACTTTATCTAATGCTTTTTCTGCATCTATTGATATGATCATATGGTTTTTGGTTTTCTCTTTGTCGATGTGGTGGATTATGTTGATTGATTTTCGGATGTTGAACCATCCCTGTGCCCCTGGGATGAATCCCACTTGGTCATGATGGATGATCCTTTTTATGCAATGTTGGATTCAGTTTGCCAGGATTTTGTTTAGAATTTTTGCATCTGTGTTCATTAGGGAGATTGGTCTATAGTTCTTTCTTTGCACTATCTTTACTTGGTTTTGGAATTAGTGTAATGTTTGCTTCAGAGAAGGTATTTGGTAGCTTTCCTTCTTTCTCATTTTTTGAAAGGGTTTTAATAGTACCAGCATTAGTTCCTCTTTGAATGTTTGGTAGAATTCATTTGTGAAACCATCTGGACCTGGGCTCGTATTTTTAGGGAGAGTTCTGATGACTGCCTCAATTTCACTGCTTGTGATTGACATGTTTAATTTTTCTATTTCTTCTTTGTTCAGTATTGGATGACTGTATTGTTCTGGGTATTTGTCCATCTCTTCCAGGTTGCTGTATTTGTTTGTGTATAGATGTTCATAGTAGTCTCTTATTATCTTTTGGATTTCTGCTGGGTCTGTTGTAATATCTCCTTTTTCATTTATGATCCTGTTTATTTGAGTTTTTGCTCTTCATTTCTTTGTAAGCCTTGCAAGGGGTTTGTCAATTTTATTTATTTTTTAAAAAAAACAGCTTTTGGTTTTGTTTATCTTCACGATGGTCTTTTTGGTTTCTATTTCATTAATCTCCGTTTTTATTTTTGTTATTTCTTGTCTTCTGCTGGGTTTTGGATTTTTTTGCTGCTCTTTTTCTAAGTCCTCACATTGGGAGATTAGAGTATTTCTTTGGGCTGTTTCAGTTCTTTTTATTGGGGCCTGTATTGCTATAAACTTTCCTCTTAATACTGCTTTTGCTGCGTCCTACACATTTTGGAATGCTGTGTCATCATTGTCGTTTGCCTCCATATAGGTTTTAATTTCTTCTTTGATTTCCTCTTTTACCCAGTGATCTTCCAATGCCTGTTGTTCAGTCTCCATGTAGTGTTTACTCTCCTTATTTTCTTTTCATTGTTGATTTCTAATTTGATGCCTTTATGATTGGAGAAAAAAGTTGGTATTATTTTAACCTTTGTGTATTTGTTCAGGTTTGTCTTGTGGCCTAATAAATGATCAATTTTAGAGAATGAACCGTGTGCATTTGAAAAAAAAGTGTATTCTTTTCCTTGGGGGTGTAGTGTCCTGTATATATCTATTAGGTCCATTTGGTCTAGCTCTTTCTTAGAAACAGCCTCTTTTTTTTTTTTTTT
>PVHY01008344.1:0-62139 GCA_004024945.1 Uropsilus gracilis
CTGCGTTGGTGGCTGTAGTGTGGTAACATAGACCTGAAGGAATGTGTACCTATACTGGTAAATCATACATAGTGTTGTAAACCATTACTTCAATGAAAATTGGTCTCAAATATATGAGGGATAAAGTGAAAACAAAAAAGAAATGGACAAGAAAAATTTAAAACTATCAGGAGAAATGAAGCATAGAGCAAGGGGGGGGAATAGAGTGGGATGGGCACAAGCGATTGAGGTGGTGGTTCATGGGTGACAAGATGATGGGAGAACCTTGGGGTAGACAATGATGTAAAATAAAATAAATTAAAAATAAAAAAAGAAACCCCAATATTAAAATCAACAGAAGACTAAATTAGAACAAAACAAGAAAGAAACATGGAACTTCAAATGACTATAAAAAAACTAACTTCAGAATCTCAAATATCAATAATCACCTTAGAGGATAATAGGCTAAATTTATCAATCAAAAGACACAGAGTAGCAGACTGGATCAAAAAACAAAACCCAACATTCTGTTGCCTCCAGGAAAAACACTTAAACTCTAAAGATAAGAACAAACTGAAAGTAAAGGGCTGGAAAATAATCCTTCAATCAAATGGTCCCAAAAAGAAAGTGGGGATAGCTATTATAATAACATACACTAAGATTAAAATAATACCAACATTTTTCTCTGATCAAAAAGGCATCAAACAAGAAATCAAAATGTGAATAAAATAGAGTGTGTACACTACATGGAGTCTGAACAACACACTGCTAGAAGACCACTGGGTAAATGAGGAGACCAATAAAGAAATTAAAACTTAAATTGAAACAAATGATAAAGATGATACAACTTTCCAACATGTATGGGACTCAGCAAAAGCAGTATTTAAGAGGAAATTTCATAGCAATACAAGCTTAAATCAACAAAGTAGAAACATTCCAAAGGAACAATCAATTTCGAAACTTGAGGTATAAGAAAAAGAGAAACAAAAACTCCAAAACCCAGAAGAAGACAAAAAATATTAAGAATTAAAGCAGAAATAAAAAATAGAAACCAAAAAGATGATCCAGAAGATAAACAAAATTAAAAGTTTATTCTTCAAAAGAATAAATAAAATTTATAACCCCCTAGCAAAGCTCAAAAAGAAAGGAGAAACTCAAATAAACACAATCATGAAAAGGGAGAAATTACAATTGGTACAGCAAAAATTCAAAAGATAATTAGACTACTATGAACATCAATATGCAAACAAATACAACAGTCTAGATGAGATGGACATTCTTAGAATGATATAGCCACTCAAAATTGAAGAAAGAAGAAATAGAGAACCTAAACAAGCCTATAAACAAGCAGCAAAATTGAACAGCTGTCAGATATCACCCTGAAAAAAGAGCCCAGTACCAGAAACTTTCACAAATGAATTCTAACAAACATTCAAAGATGAAAAAAATCCCAGTATTCCTAAAACTCTTCTAAAAAATGGGGAAAGAAGAAAAACTACCAAATACATTCTACAAAGCAAACATTACACTAATATCAAAACCAAAGAAAGCATAAAGAAAAAAAGATAGGCCAATCTCCCTAATAAACATGGATGCAAAAATTCCAAACAAAATCCTAGAAAATAGAATACAACACTGCATACAAGAAAGTTATATACAATGACCAAATGAAATTCATCCCAGAATCACAGGGATAGTTCAACATCTGAAAATTGATGAACATAATCCATCACACCAACACAGAGAAAACCAAAAACTATATGATCATATTGATAGATGCAGAAAAAGCACTTGCTTAAGTTCAGCACCCATTCATGATGAAAGTTTTTGAAAAAGTCTGGATAAAAGAAAAATATCTCAACACAATAAAAACCATTCATGGCAAACCCACAGCAAACATCATCCTTAATGTGAACAAACTGAAACCATTCCAATTAAGATCTGGAACCAGGCTAGGATGCCCACTGTCACCACTCTTCAACAGAGCACTGGAAGTTCTAACTAAGGCAATAAAACAATGGAAAGACTAAATGGACAAAACTAGAAAAGAAGAACTAAAGCTATCATTATACGCAGATGATATGATACTTTATGTATATAACCCCAAAATAGCCACTTTATGTATATAACCCCAAAATAGCCACTTTATGTAAATAACCCCAAAATAGCTACAGATACAAAATCAGCACATAAAAATCAATGGCCTTACATGCTAAAAATTAAAAATAAGAAGAAATAAAAAAATGCACTCCATTTACCATCACAGCAAAGAAAATTAAATACCTGGGAATAAACCTAACAAAACATGTGAAATAATTAAGCAAAGAAAACTTAAAATGCTGCTAAAATATATAGAAGACATTAAAAATGGAAAGATACCCCTGTTCATGGATTGTAACAATAAACTTTAGCAAAATGGCTATATTACCAAAAGCAATCTACAGATTCAATGCAATTCCAATCAAAATTCCAATGACATTCTTTAAAGATTTAGAATAAATGCTACTGATCAAATGGAACAACAAAAGACCATGAATATCCAAAACCCTCCTGACCACAAGAAGAGAGAACAGAGGTATAACAATCCCAGACTACAAGTTATACTGCAAAGTCATAATAATTAAAACAGCATGGTACTGGGACAAAAACTGACAATCAGACCAATGGAACAGAATTGAGTGACCAGAAATAAAGCCACACATATACATATACAGTCAACTAATAACTGACAATCTGACCAATGGAACAGAATTGGGTGACAAGAAATAAAGCCACACATATACATCAACCAATTTTTGAAAAAGGGGTAAAAAACATACATTGAAACAAGGATAGCCTCTTCAATAAATGGTGCTGGAAAAACTGAACACTACATGCAAAAAAAATGAACCAGGACAATTCCCTCACATCATGTGCATAAGCCAACTCAAAATGGATAAAGGACTTGGATGTTAGACATGAAGCCATAAAATATCTAGTGGAAGATTTGGGCAAAACATTCCAGGACTTACATTTCAGGAACTCCTTTCAGTATGTATCTACAGGTGCTTAAAAAATGAAGGAAAACATACACAGCTGGGACTGTATCAAATAAAAACCTTCTTTATGGCAAAAGAGACAGTAAGCAAAACAAAAAGAAACCTAACCAAATGGGAGAAAAATTTGCCCTCAATTCAGGTGACAAGGGTCTGATAACAAAGATTCAGAAAGAACTCAAAAAACTTAAGAAAAAGAAAACAATAAGCCCACTCAAAAGTGTGGAGAAGAACTAAAGACACTTCTTCAAAGAGGATCTACAAATGGTCAATAGGCAAATGAATAAACACTCAACATCACTAATCAGGGAAATGAAAATCAAAACAACATTGAGATACCATTTTATACCAGTAAGAATGGCCATATAAAAAAAAGGGGGGGGGGCAACAACAATAAGTGCTGGCATGAATGTGGACGTGGAGAGGAACACTCTTACATTGCTAGTGGAATTGTAAACTAGTCCAGCCATTGTGAGGAACTCTGAAACTACTGAACCCTCAAATTACTGAAAATGAAGCTACTAATGGTGATCCCATTAGTAGGAATCTACCTAAAGGATCAAAAACATGAATTCAAAAAGGTACTTATGTTTGTTGCTGTACTATTTACAATTGCCAGGATATGGAAACAACCCAAATGCCCCCAAACTGATGAGTGGTGGAAAAGGATGTGGCATATTTACACAGTGGAATAGTATCATCAATCAAAGAAGAAAAACTTATCATCCGCAGCAACATGGATGGAGCTAGAAGGAATCATGTTAGTGGAAATAAGCCAGAAAAAAAGAATACTGGATATTCTTATTTGTATGAGGATATAGGGAAAACAACAAACAAATGAACGAGAAAAAATTAAAATGCCAATATCTATATATACATATATATACATGTACATATATATGTATATACATACATACATACATATGCATGTGCAAGCAAATTAAAAATAAAAATTAAATGAAATGAAAAGAAGAACATATGCTGTTGCTCACATAGCACATCACAGTGAGAAAATAAGGATCATGGCATGGGAGTCCCTGAGTGCACATAGATATCTGATGAGTTGGTAATGGTTCAGTAGTCTCTTACAGTGGAAATATGAATCACTGGGTAGTGATCAAGGAGATCAGTTGTTCTATAATGAGGAAAAGCAAGTAAAAGGACCATGGAATTGAAATAAATACAGTAACATCCTTGTAAGAAACAAAGAGAGAATTAAAAATATAATCACAACATAAAATGCCTATAGATAAAATCATTAAACTATGTATCACAGCTTATACATACCATATTTTAATCTATCATATAGGAAAATGTAAAGCATTTTGAAAAGCTAAATGGTGGTATTTATATATTGGATTTTTATAGCATTCCTCATGATCATTTTCATTGTATATATTGTATTTATATATTGAATTTTGTATAAAATAAAAGCTATTAACTATTGCTTAATAAGATACTCAAGAATTAGAAAAATTCAGAGTTGTAAATCAAAATCAAGCATTGACTTCTAAACCTAGAAGATATTGTAGGAAACATAGAAAGAAATATTCAAATATTTTGTGTTCCTTAAAAATTAAAAGATATGAGTAAATGGCCCCCCAAAAAAGCAGGAATAGCCATACTAATAGCAGATAAAGTAGACTTTACGCTAAAAAAGGTGACAAGTGATAAAGAAGAATACTTTATATTGGTAAAAGGGTCAATACATAACAAAGACATAACAATTAACATATACTCACCAAATGAGGGAGCACCAAAATTCATCAAACAACTACTAACAGCACTGAAAATAGACATCAGTGAAAATACATATGTGGTAGGTGATTTCAACACATCACTCTCACCAAAGGATAGAACAACAAGAAAAACTAAACAAATACAAAAAAAGCCCCAAATGAAGATCTAGACCAATAAACCTAATATCTACAGGACACTGCACTCCCAAAGAAAGGAATACACATTCTTTTCAAATGCACATGGATCAGTCTCAAAAATCTACCACTTAATAGGACATAAGGCAAACATTAACAGATAAACAAAGATTAAAATAGTACCAACTTTTTTCTCCAATCATAAAGGCAACAAACTAGAAATTAACAATAAAAAGAAAGCAAGAAGAATGCCCAACACATGGAGACTGAATAACATGTTACTAAGTGAAGATTGCCTAACTGAGGAAATTAAAGAAGAAATTAAAACCTTATTTGAAACAAATGACAAAGAAATGAAACAAATATCAAAATGTCTGGAACTCAGCAAAAGCATTTTTAAGAGGAAGATTCATAGCAATCCAGGTTCATATCAAAAAGCAAGAAAACAACCAAAGAAATAACCTAATCTCCCAACTTGAAGAACTAGAAAATGAAAAACAAATAAAACCAAGATCCAGCAGAAGACAAGAAATAATAAAAATAAAAGCAGAAATAAACAATCTAGATAGCAAAATGACTATCAAGAAAATCAACAAAACCAAAAGTTGGTTCAATGAAAAAATAAATAAAATTGATAAACCCCTTGCAAACCTCACAAAGAAGAGAGAACACTCAAATAAGCAGGATTACAAATGAAAGAGGATAAATTACAACAGACACAACTGAAATCCAAAGGATAATCAGGGATTAATATGAACACCTATAGGCAAACAACTACAACAACCTGGATGAGTTGGAGAGATTCTTGGAAAAATATAACCATCCAAAACTATAAACAAAGGAGTAGAGAACTTAAACAAACCAATCACTAGCAGCAAAATTGAAGCAGTCATCAAAACTCTACCTATAAACAAAAGTCCATGACAAGATGGCTCCACAAAAAATTGTACCCGACATTCAAAGAGGAAATAACACCTGCACTACTAAAAGTTTCCAGAAAATTGAGAAAGACAGAAAACTGCCAAACACATTCTATAAAGCAAACATCACTCTCATACCAAAACCAAATAAAGACAGCATGAAGAAAGAAAATAATAGACCAATTTCCCTAATAATCATGGATGCCAAAATTTTAAATAAAATCTTGGCAAATCGAATCCAACAATGTACAAAAAGCATTATTCTCCATGACCAAGTTGGATTTATCCCAGGGGCAAAGGGATGGTTCAGCATTGAAAATCAATTAATATAATCCATCACATCAACAAGGAGAAAACCAAAAACCATATGGTCATATAAATAGATGCAGAGAAAGGATTTGATAAAGTTTAACACCCATTTATAATAAAAGCTCTTGAAAAGGTGGGGATAAAAGGAACATACCTCAACATAATAAAAGCCATCTATGACAAACCTACAGCAAACATCATCTTAAATGGGGAAAAACTAAAATCATTGCAATTAAGATCTGGAACCAGGCAAGGATGCTCATTCTCTCCACTACTTTTCAACATTGTACTGGAAGTTCTAGCACAAGCAATAATACAAGAGAAAGACATAAAAGGAATACAAATAGGGAAAGAAGAACAGAACTCTCATTATATGCAGACAATATGATATTTTATTTAGAGAATCCAAAAAAATCCACAAAAAAAAACTTCTTGAAACAAGAAACCAGTTCAGTAAAATAGCAGATTACAAAATCAACACACAGAAGACAGAAGCATTCCTATACGCAAAAAGTAAAGCATAAGAAGAAGAAATTAAAAAAAACAACATGCCATTTATCATCACACTGAAAAAAAAATACCTTGGGATAACCTCACAAAACACATAAAAGATCTATACAAAGAAAACTTCAAAACTCTGCTAAAAGAGATAGAAGAAGACATAAGGAAATGGAAAGACATATCCTGATCATGGATTGGAAGAATTAACATAATCAAAATGGCCATCCTACCAAAGAGAATCTACAGATTCAATGCAATCCCAATAAAAATCCCAATGACATTTTTTTTATTTTTTGCATTTATGTTAATATTTTATTTTTTAATTTTTTTATATTTAAATTTTTTATTTATATGTAAATTTCACATCTTTGCAATCCCAGGGATTCCCCCCCTTCCCCCCTCCCCTTTCCCCCCCAATGACATTTTAAAGAGATAGAGCAAAAATTACAGAAATTCATATGGAATAGCAAAAGACCTCGAATATCAAAAAAACCCTGACCAGAAAAAGAAAGAATGGAGGTATTATTATTCCAGACTCCGAACTATACTACAAAGCCATAGTAATTAAAACAGCTTGATACTGCTATAAAAACAGACAGTCAGACCAATGGAACAGAACTGAATTCCCTGAAATAAACCCACACGCATATAGTCAACTAATCTTTGACAGAATAGTGAAAAACTTGCATTGGAACAAGGACAGCCTCTTCAATAAATGGTGTTGGAAAAACTGGACCAAACATGCAAAAAAAAAATGAACCAATTTCCCTAATGAACACAAACACAAAAATTTTAAATAAAATCTTGGCAAAACTAACTCACACCATGTACAAAAACTAACTCAAAATGGATAAAAGACTTGAACCTAAGACCTGAAACCATAAAATACATAGAGGTAAACCTGGTCAAAACCCTTCATGGATTGCAACTCAGAAATCCATTTTGGCCACATCTATAGATGGCAAAAAAAAAAAAAATGAAGGAAAAGATAAACAGATGGTACTATATCAAACTAAAAAGTTTCTGTACAGCAAAAGAGACAACAGAAAAAAAAAAGAATCCCAACTGAGTGGGAAAAATTTTTGCCCTCCATATAAGTGATAAGGATCTGATAACAAAGATACACAAAGAACTCACACAGATTAACAAAAACAAAGCAAAAAAACCCAATTAAAAATGGGGAGAGGATCTAAAAAGACACTTCTCCAAAAGGAATTCCAAATGGCCAACAGGCACATGAAAACTGTTCACTGTCATTAGCAGTAAGGGAAATGCAAATCAAAACCACAATGAGATACCACCTACATCAGTAAGAATGGCCCACATCCAAAAAACAGACAACAACAAGTGCTGACGTGGATGTGTAGAGAAAGGAACACTTTTACATTGCTGGTGGGCATGTAAACTGGTCCAGCCACTATGGAAAGCTGTGTGGAGGACCCACAAACTAATGAAAATGGAACTACCATTATACCCAGAAATTGCTCCTCTGGGAATCTACCCAAAGGAGATCTCAGTGTCGGTACAAAGGGACACCTGTCCTTGGATGTTTATTGCAGCACTATTTATAATTACAAGTATAAGGAAACAACCCAAATGCCCCAAGACAGATGACTGGATGAAAGGATGTGGTATGTATACACAATGGAATATTACACATCTCTAAAAAATGAGAAATTTGATGATTTTTGATAGCATGGTTATACCTAGAAGAAATAATATTGACAGAAACTAGTCAGAAGGAAAAAAACAGAAACCAAATGGTTTCACTAATATATGAACAACCAAAGGAAAGTACACAACTGGGAGAGGGAACCAGCTGGAGTGGCCAGGGAGGGGAGGTGGTAGGTAACCCTCAGTGATTACAATGATGTGAAATATATATATATAATTATATATATAAAATATAATTTCACATATATATATATTTCACATATATAATATATATAAAATAAAAAATAATTAAAAGATATCTAATATACTTTAGTGTGACCACCATAATATGCTTTAGCATGACTATCATAAAATGCAAAATTACAAATCTGTAATTTATAAGATTATAAGCTGAAATTTGATAAAAACCACATTTACACATTAAAAATACATCATTTCTATATGGAAATAACTTTTGTTATAATTTTAGTAGATAAATTTTTGATACTGTCTTTAGATAGAAATAATAAATATTCAAGTATTAGCATAACTAGCATTGCTGTATAAAATAAGATACATAAAAATAACAAACTCACAATGACCAGTTTTAGTTGGAAGAATTTCCAGAGAATTAATCTAGCTTTAAATAATTTTGAGTTATTATTGGATAACTTCAGCCATTTAAGTGAAAGATGGAGAGGTTAAAAGGGTAAGCAGGCTTTTTTTACATCAGCTTAGGTTTCTAAGACTGCAACGGATTATGAAGTTGGTAAATAAGAGTCCTCCAACTTTTATTTTTATTCAATTTCAAGATTGTTTTTGTTAATCAGGAGCTCTTCAAAATAAATATGGCTAAAAAATCAGCTTTTCTATTTGGCAAAGAAGATGCTTTTGGAATATTTATAATATTTGTTTTAAATTTTATTGATTGTTTTCTGTAATATTGACATCTTAATGTCAAATTTTCTTAATATGAATATAGAATCTCTTCCCATTTATTTAGTTCCTCTATGCTATCAGTAATCTTATGTCATTGTCCGTTTGCAATTCTTTCGATTCCTTGAACACATGTAATACACCTTGGCTAATTTTTTAAAGATGTTTTTATTAATAGAATTGAATTGAGATTATTCATTTGTGATGTATAGATATACAACTAATTTTTGTGTATTGATTTATATTATGTATTTCCTATGAACTAATTTGATAATACTTGCTATTTTTTCTATACACAGGAACATATCAGTTCTTGTTCCAGAATACTGTGCTACTTAATTTCCAATTTGAATGTCTTTTATTTCTTTTTTCTTGTCTTTTGACAGTGTTACTCAATGTTGAATAGCAGTGGCAAATTGCCATTCTACCCTTGTTCCAGATTCTATAGAGAAACCTGGCATCCCCCAATCCCCCTGCCATTAAGTATGTATTTAACTTTGGATTTTGTATGAATTCCCTTTCTCATATTGAAGATGTTCCTTTGTTAGTTGTGTGAAAGTTTTTTAACATAAAAGTTATATATTTTTTCAACCACCTGTCTTTGAGATAATCGTGTGTATTTCCCCATTTATTTAATTAATGGAACTTATTGGTGTTTTACTTCAGTACTGAAACATCTTTGCATGTTGGAGAGAACACTCACTTGGTGATGGCATATGGTCCATTCACTAGGTTGCGAGATCATAGTTTTTTATTTTATTTATTTTATTTTAGTTTTTTATTTTATCAGTTTTTTATTTTTTTAGGATTTCTGCATAAATATTCCTAAGGCATTTTAGCTGTTATTTTCTTTATAAGGTTCTGGATATGCTAATGCTTGTTTCATAAAGCTAGATATGATTTATTTTGCCTCTTCCATTTTTTCAGGATTTTTGAAGTATTGATGTTAATTCATTCTAGTTCTTGGTGGGATTTATCTATAAAATTCTATGGTCCATGAATATTTTATGTTGGGGAGGTTTCTAATTACTGATTCAACTTCCTTATCTGTTACAGGTTGGTTGGTTGTGATTGTCTAGTTTATTTTGAGTCAATTTAGATAATTTGTGTTTCTAGAAATCTGTTCAATACATCTTGGTTACTCTATTTATTGGCATATAATTTTTATAGCGTTCCTCATGGTCATTTTTATTTTTCCAATGTCAGTAGTTGTGTCCCCCCCCTCCCATTTATAATTTTAGGTTATCTATCTTTCATCTTCCTTCCTTTTTCCCATCTATCCAAATGCTTTTACAACTTCATTGATATTTTCACTGTACCAAATTGTTTCTATCATTTTTCTCTGTTATTTCCTTTTTATATAACAGGCTTATTTTGCTCTTTTGTAATTTTCTTCTGGTTTCTTAGTGTTAAGTTTCATGATAAGGAAGTAAGCAAGATAAGAAAAGCAATTTCCTTAATATATGTACACACAAAGATCAAAGTAAGGAGGATATATTAATGACAATATCTTTTCCTGGAAATAGAGTTTACAATTGTACAAATAAATATTTCCTTTTTTTCTTTTTTTCTCCAATTAGTGTTTTGTTCTTAATTTCTACATATTTGTGGATATTCTAAATAACGGAAAAAGAATCTTCATATAACTGTAATCACTATAAGTTAGTTCATATTTACTCTGTGATTTAACATGTACCTTATCCTGGAGAATGCTCCATGTATCCTTAAAAGGAATACTTATTATGGGAAATGAAATGTTTAAAATATGTTTGTTTAGTTTAATTTTATTATAGTTTTGCTGAAGTGCTCAATTTCCTTATGGACTTATGTTTTTATATTTCATTCATTATTAAAAACTGGTATGTTGAAGGTTCCAAATATTATTGCAGAACTGAGTATTTCTATGTACAATTCTGCCAGTTTTCTTCATATTTGGGGACTCAGTTTTTATGTGTATATGTATTTATTATGATCATTTTATCTTCCTTTTGAATAGATACTTTTCTCAATAGTCAACGTCCTTTTGGATTTTTTTTTAATTTTAAGACTAGGTCTTGCTACTTTTGCCCGTGGAACTGCAGGCTCTCATTGCGCGGGGTATCACAGACTCAAGCAATCCCCAGCCTCAGCTTCCCAGGTAGCTGGGATTACAGGCACGCATCACCACACCCAGCTATTTTTTTGCAACTTGGTCTATCTACGGGCCCCAGGTGGGACTCAAACCGCGATCCCTAGGCCCCGCCGCTTCATAGGCTGAAGCTTACAGGCACGAGACACTGTTCCCTGGTCCTTCTGGATATTTTTGACTTAAAAGTCCATTTTGTCTGAAATTAGTATACCCACCTCAATTTTCTTTTGGTCATTATTTGCATTGAATATTATTTCCTATGGCCCCTCTTTCAAAATGATGTCATTGTATCTAAACCAAATTTCTGTTAAATAGCGTATAACTGGGATCATTTTTGAAAACCTTTTTTTCTGATCTATGCCTTGTTGATTAGAGAGTTTAATCAGTTTACATATAAAAGAATTGTTGATAAGGAATAAAATGTTACTATTCTTGATATTTTTTCAATATGTGTAATAGGTTTTTTGTTTCTTATTTTTTCACTGATAAATCTTGATATATCAAGTGTTTTGGCAATGTTATCTTGTATATGACATTAAAACAAAAGCTATAAAACAAACAAAATGGGCCTATAAGAAACTAACAAAAATACTTAGGACAGCAAAAGAAATCATCAATGAAAAGATAATAAAATGTAATATTTACAAATTATCTGATAAGGTATTGAAATATAAAAAAAATAAAAGGGAGTTCATATAACTCAAGAAAATAATTCACAATTATTCAATTAAAAATGGGGAACATATGTCAATAGCTTTTTCCCAAAAAAAGATATTTAAGTGGCTATCAGGTACATGAAAATATCTCAACCTCTGTAATCAACAGGGAAATTATAAAAACCACAATGAAAAATCTCCTTACATATGCTAAAGAGGTTATCATTAAAGACTAGAAATTATATCTGGCAATGATGTAGAAAGAGGGGAATCTTTGTGAGCTATGTTGAGAATATGATTTATATAGAACTATGGAAAACTTCATGGATGTTCCTAAAAAAACCCCAAAACTATCATAATAGCAAGAAATTCTACTTTTGAAAAATCAGAAAGAAAATATCACTTTTTATAAGATGTATATGTACTCTCCTGTTTACAAAAGTATGGTTTATAATACTCCAAATATGGAAATATCTTAAATGTCCTTAGATGGATGAATGGATATAAACAATGTAATGAATTTATCTGTTTATCTTCATTTTCATCATCCTCATGATCTTCATCAACATCATCATCTATTCACATATGTAAATATATGTAAGTGAATATATAATGAAATATTATTAGTCTGAATGGAAATCCTGCAATTTGAAATAAAATTGTACATTGATGGCATTATGCTCAATGACATAAATTAGAGAAAGACAAAGTATGGTATCACATACATTCCAATTGAAAGAAAATGATATAGACAAAGATCAATTCTGTTTATCGGAGATAGTGGATAAGTAGTGGGGAATTAAGCTGAAGCATATGAAACATATAAACATCCTGTAACATGCTTATAAACTGTAGCACATAATGTACAACATGACACAGTTAACTATAGTTAAGGTCAATGCTGATTTCAATTGGTGGACATCTTTGTTGCAATCACTTACCTTTATATTTCTCCTCTGTATAAAAACAACAAAGCAAAACAAAAGTATGTTAGATAATATCTTCCTCTCTGTACCCACAGAAAATTCGCCTCAAACTTGTCACTCAGTTGACAACATTATTACTACAGACATAATGTACAACATGATGACTGCAGGTAAAAAATTATAAGTTTATAAGAGAGTAAATCTTGAAAGTTCTCATTAAAGTTAAATAAACTTTGCAACTATATGAGGTAATGTATATTAACTATAATATTGGAGTAATTTGCTGTACAAACATTTCAAATATTTATGATGTATATGATTTATATGATAGTATATAATTGTTGCAGTAGAACTGTGCATGGGTGAAATGTCAAAGTCTGAAATTGATGCTGAATTCAATCACAGTGGAGGGTTTTTGTTTTTGTTTTTTTATTTCTCTTTCCTTTCTCTTTTATTAATTTTTCTGTATGAGAAAAAATAAAACAAAACACCAAAAGAAATGTTAGTGTCTTCCTCTATCAACTCACAGGAAATCCACCTCACATCTTGATCTCCAGTTTATAAAAGCAAACTTTGAGTTACAGACATAATGTACAAAAAGATGACTATGATTAACAAGTGATTTGAAAGATGCTAGGAGTACAGATCTTAAAAGTTCTCATCAAATGGGCATAATGATAACTGTGTGAAATAATAAATCTTATCTATGCAATTGTATATAAGAAAATTGTATATAAGATGATAGTTTTGAAATATATACACATCAAATTATTATTGTATACATTTAAAAGTTATATGATATTATATATCAGTTGTTTGATAGAACTCGGTGATGACTGGAGGGAAATAAAAAGAAAATCTAAAATCAACCCTGTATTCCATCCGAATGGGTTTTTGTTACACACAACTTACCTTTATCTGTCTGTAGTTCTTCTATTTGGAAAGAAAAACAAAACAAAATATATTAACTTGTGTCTTTCTTTCCTTACAGAATATTCACCACAGACCTTGGTTCACACCTGACAATAGGATGTAAGACCATAAACATAATGGTTTCACTCTGTGCCTGTCACATAGAGAATCCTTTTTCTGAATTAAAAATACTGACACAGTTTTAAAAAAAAACTGGAAAATAATGTTTGATCTGTGGATGTTATGTATTAGAAAAAGAAATAAGATGTTAAATGGATTCCCTTCCTTTCTCATTCATTCCTTTGACTGAGGTCTCAAATTTGAAAACATAGATGCTTAGTACATGCAAACTCCATCATTTAACCCATGATTCATTTCCAAAGATATGATCTAAAACTTACATTGATATTCTCATTTCATCACAACAGTAATCAAGAGGAGATCTGGCAAGTGAAGCTGGATTAACTGAGAAAGAATTTCCTTATAGGACAAGGCATCACTGGAAAGAATATTTGACAGATGAGACAACTTTAATCACCTTGGGCCAAAGATAGTATTTTTTTCTCACTCAAGTCAAAAATAGGGTCTTTCATTAAATGATAGCTCTGAAAACAAGCCTATCTTCTGGAATTTCTGAAATAGAGGTCATCTTCTGATCTACACCTTAAAGTGTTCCAACCCACAGGTTGCTGAGCTCACCTGTAGCCTCAGGAGCCTGTAATACTGTGTTATGTTCAGATCTGAACCTTAAGTTGATTTAACCCCAGAAGGAACTTTACATTTCTATAGAATCTGGAACAGTTGAGATTTTCACAGTATTTTCTCTAGTATATGTCCTACTGATAGATTCTTTTGATATTTTCAAGTAATAAATTGGCAAATATCCTCTAGAAATATCATTTGTTTCTATTTTGTATATGCTTTCTTATTGATTGTGCATTTTTTTTTTACATTTTTGTGTATCCCAATGTTCTCCTACAACCATATCACCCATGAACTGTCATCATGATCTCTTGTGCTGAAGCAAATGTTTGTGGTAGGGATAGGAATTGAGGTAAGACATGACCAAACCCTTCCCCAGTACTATACCAGCTTTTAGTGACTTGAGCTTAAATCTTTGTGTGTGAAAGGAACCCCAAAGCCCTTTCCCAAGTGCTTGTAAAACTCAGAAAAATGGGTAATAAACAATCATTAGCTACATTCTTTGCCTTTGTAATGTAAACAGCTGATAAGAAGACAAGTTAAGTTACCTAAATTATATTTGTTTCTGTAAATCTCCCCTACCTCCATAAAATTTAACTGTCCATTGATGAGAATGTATACCTGCTCTGTAGCTATAGAACCACTGGTTTCCAAAGGATAGGAGTGGTCTCTCTTCCCTGATGTCAAGCTGGGGAAAGAGGGTCACCAGCCAGCTACCAAAGGCTCATTTCAATCAAAATGAGACTATGGTTTGTGTCTGGAATGGGTCACTCAGCAACAGTGTGATTTTGCTTCCCTGCCATTGCTGTATGCTTTAGTTCTGTGATGCTTGCTAGTTCTAATTTTTTCTTATTCTTTTTATCAGAAATACCTTTTCAAAGAATTTTCTGAGGTAGAAAAATAATCAAGTATATTTATTGGATGGTGCCAAATTTATATAAATATATAACTTTGAAAATAGGTTTCTACCAAACATGTAACTAAATGGGAATCTGTGACACACAGTATTGTTAGGGGGGCTGTGGTGAAATTGCAGGGCTGTGGTGAAATTGTGGGGCTGTGGTGAAATTGTGGGACTGTGGCCCTCAGTACTGGTGGTGCTGCATTCGAATAGCAGCTATCCATTCATTGGTGGGTGCAGACTTGGAATAGGGAAGCCAATCTTTTTTGTGATAGGATGAGTATTAGAAGATTAGGGAGGAGACTGGAACAAAACACATGGAGAGGAGAGAGAACAGAGAGAGAGAGGAGAGCAGGAGAGGCTACCAGCTTCCAGGTGTTAGAGCAGTTAGCCAGAGAAACATGTTGAAGAAACTCATGACTCATGTAAGTTGATTTGGAAATTTAGTACTGAGAACTTGGTTTAACTTTGAAACTGCAAAGCTTGTAAGTCTTCTGAAGAACTGAAGAGAATTTGTTGTGATGCTGTTTTCATCATGAGACGTCTGGAGTGCTTTCTCTGTTGCTGTATTGAGTTTTGCTGATGTCAGGCCACTTTAGAGTTGGAGCTGAAAGAATGCTAGAGCTGTGCCTTTTGGTGAAGCATTGAAGGTGCCATTCTGGTTTTCCTTGTGGATTTGATCTCCTGTTTTGGAAGAAGTAGTGACAGTGCCATCTTGACTTCTTTTGGCTTGAAATAAGTGGAACTATGTTTTGAAGAAGGGGTGAGAATGCTATTTTGGCTTCTTTATCTGGTTTGAAGTTGTGTTGGCTGCCATTTTGTGGACACACATTGCTGCTACAGTCATGTGCCCTTTGGACTAGAGATTGGACTGTGTAGTAAGATTACCACAGAGCGTTCCATATACCCCTTTGGTGATTTTGTTTGTTTTGTCTTTTGATAAGTAATTTTTTTGTCTTGGGGGGGGGTTGTAGTTTTGCTACTGCGTGTGTGGGCTGAGAAGAACTTGGTATGTGGCTGGGTTTGAAAGACCAGTGACCCCTTTTTATGTGTTGTTAAATACCCCCATTTTGCTTTTTTTCCTACCCAATTTCAGCATGAGAACTTTTGGAAAGAAAGTGGAAGAACTGATTTCACCTGAGTTTATATGCCTCAAATATTTTTATGCATTTATATGCTCAAATACTTCTCTTATTTGGAAAAGATGTTGGTGAATTCCTCAGGGTTTCTCTGCCATTATCCAACCTCATATATGTCCTTTCCTGATAAACTAACTAATTAAGAACTCTTTTATAATCTCTTCTTCACCTCATTCTCCAGCCTGATGTATCTGTCTTGACATCCTATGAAGGGGTCTATTCCTAGGAGTTAGTGGCTAATGTTCTTCACTGATGCCTCCCTTTGTCCCAGTGGGACAGCCAAATGTCTGAGGTTCAGATCAGTGTAGAATTAAGTCACGTTTATTAGAAATTAATTATAGGATATAGGAGATTCTGTCAATTAAGTGTTAAATCAAAAAAGAAAATAGTTCATTTTCCTTTATTCTACATGATTTGGAGAAATAGAGTAAACATGGAGACAGAAAACAAAATTCTTATTAGAATTTCACAGGTATTTGTGGACTGATCATCTTGATTAGGACACAGAACAGGCCACTGTCTCTCATTTAAGAAGGATACATGCTCCATGGCTTATATAGCATACCATATAGTACAATAATATGCAGGCATGGCTCAGGGTCTCAAGTCTTGATGAGCTGGTGTGGGTTCACCAGGTACCCAAAGGGGAAATAGGTTGATCAGGAAATGATCAAAGAAATACAAAGTTCCAGGATGGGCAAAATCAAAAGCAAAGTTCTAGAATACTAGAAAAAAGACTTTTAGGAAACAAGTTAGTAAAAGTAAAAAAAAAATTATAACAAATGACATAGATAAAAATCATTAAATATGAATGCTATATATGAAACTTACATATAATTATATCTCATCAACTTAATATATCATGGGAAAATAATATACTTTTTTAAAAAAGCCAAAGTTTGGTGTTTATATAGTGGTTTAAAATCTCATATAAAGTACAGGCCAACATCAATTATTGCTAATAGTCACTTGATTAGAGGAAAATTGAGGTGAAAATCAAAATTCAGGCATTGATTTCTAAACATAGAAGAGAAAGTAGAAAATAGATAAAGGGATACTTAAATACTTTAAGTGGACTTTAATAGTATAAACACATCGGATAAATAATAATTAAAACTGAAATGTCTCGGTGTGACTATCTTAAAATGCAAAATGTTTATACAGCCTACAATTTATTATATGAAATTACAGTGTGTTGATTAATAACAATATGCATATAAAATTGAAAAGAATGATCTTTTATATGTGGAAATCAATTGTTAAATTTAATCGTTAAGTGTATTTTGAGATTATTTGCATTAGAATAGATATGAGTACTACTTACGTTTCTGTTTTATTAACAGTTCTGTATAAAAACATGATGAATAATAAAGGTAAATCAACAACTATCAAATTTTATCTGGAAGAATTTCCAGAGAAGCAGTCTTAATTCACATCTTTCAAGCTATCACTTTTTAAAATATCAGCCAAGCAGGTGAAAATGAGAGATGGAGAGGAGAAAAAAGAAAGACACATTTTCATCAGTTTATCTGGGTGATTTCTAAGAGACTCCAAAGAATCATGAACCACTTGTCTGAAAAGATATCACCTCAAGATTAAGTAAAGCTCTGAAAATTCTTCTACTAAGTGTTGAGCTCAGCACTGTCTAGTCGAGAAATAAATGTCACCCAAGATATCCATTATGTGGTATGTCTGAGCACACAGGGGCAGGGATAGGCTCAGTGAGCTCTAGTCAGGGTCTGTGTCTAGAGTCAGAATAACCTGAAACAGACAACAGCCCTCACTGCCCCCTAAGAAGAAGAAACCCTGAGGATTGAAGGACAGAAACATTTCCTTGAGCCCATTAAAGGGGGCACTACTGATGATAGTATGTCAGTTACAATCTTACAAATCAATATTTTTTATGTGGGCAAGGATTCCAAAAGTTGAATATACCAAACTGAGGTGGCTTTGCAAATGCAGAGGAGAAAGTAGGTCTTCCAAATGTATTTACACAGACTTGGTTTTCCCAATTCCATTTAAAGTAGGTAATTTTTATAATAAGCTAAAAAGAAAAAAGAAAAAGAAAAGAAAAACTCGCGGTCTTTGTGGCTCTTTTGATAGGGCACCAGGCCCATGTGTTTAAATGCAGCACCAGATGTCTCCCCCTGATTTTTTTTGTAGATTTCCTGATAATCTTGATGTGATATGATGCTCAGTTTCTCCTTAAATAATAAATATAATGTTTACAAACTTGAAGGGATTATAAAATAATGACCCAACAAAACCCAGACAGATTTGTACACACTAGTTGGGACAAAAGAGGAAGAGAAATCCTAAACTCTAAATCCTAAATTTATATTTATCTTTTAATAGCCATACAGATTTTTCCCAAATCTCTCCTCAAAGTCATATCACCTTTATATTATAATCAATTACTTAAACTCAGGAAATAAGTAAATAGCTTACCATGTTGTTCCTTGATTTCACCTTTAAAGACAAAAACACAAATAAGTTAGAGAGGACAAGTCTAAAAATTCATGGCTCTGTGATGACAGGTGGAAATTACCCACCTGAGGTGTGTAAGTTGAAAATTGTGCAGTTGTATCACAAATAGAAATTAAAATTAGAGTTTGTTGACTTTGGAAAGTTCACACTGTGATTCAGAGGCATCTAAGACTGAGCAGAGAGCTGTGCTCTCCAGGGTCGGTCCAGTGTGAATAGTAGATCTGAGCTGCCCCACACTAAAATACCCCCTAATATTGTAACAAGTATTTGTCATATTTTTAAAATGATTTCAAACTATTTAAATAATCTCTCTGACATTATTAATTACAGATCTAGCAATTAGAGGAGGCAGAATGAAAGATTCAGAGACAAGTACTTATCTCCAACTTATATTACCAAGTGCAAGTAGGGAACCAGATGTTAATGTTTCATATCCTCACTCACCCAGCAAGAATTTTCTGTCCGAGAAGCTGTCCTGAGATGGAATGTGAACTTCTACTGTGGTCTGGAATATCCTCCTGACCCAGGAGACCTTTGTATATGACTGGACTGTACCCACCTTCAGACATACTGCTGTAAGTCATTGCTTATGTTCTCCACTAATTTTTTCATATCTGTTTTATCTCTTCAGGTTTTAGTGCCCTCTTTTTTAATTTTTTTAAAATTTATTTATTTATTATTTATATATATTTCACATCATTTCAGTCCCTGGGGGTCGCCCACCACCTCCCCTCCCTGCCCTCTCCAGCTGGTCCCCTCTCTCCCCTTGTGTAGTTTCATTCGGTTGACCATATACTAGTGAGACCATTTGGTTTCTGTCCCTTTTTAGTGCCTTCTTACCTGCAACTCTTAGGGTTTCTCTGTAAGGGGATGTCCCGAGGAAAAGTAGCAGGAAGAAAGGTCTATATTTTATCTTGGGCATTTTAAGTAAATACTGATCTTAAAGCAGCTGTGTACTTTTGCAGAACTTAAAAGTACATTTCAGTTTTTAAAGTTTCTCATTATTTTTGAAAGATTTAGTTTGGGTTGAGTATAATTTTTGTGGATATTCTGGTTTTTCAAAGCAGGAAAAAATGTTTTTACTTTATAAGAAATCTTTGGACCATTCTTAGATATCTTACATCTTATTCTCATTTATAAGAGCGTTTAGGTGACATCCAGTACTGTGTATCCTGGAAAGCTGCAGGTCTCCTTTCTGGGTTTGATCTTTTCTTTGTGCAATCACACTTTGTATTATTGAATGAATCAAGTAATAATTGAACATAAACTTTAAATTCTAATGCTTAATGCTTCTTAACATTTCTCTAAAGCGTCAAGCATTTATTTCAGAATAGCAGCAGTCCTTACTTTGTATCCTGGCTCAGCATCATCAGCATCATCTGGAACTTTGTTGGAAATGCCAATACCTGACCTAGCTGCAAGGGGTTCGATCAGAAAATTGGGGTGGTTTTAGCAACATGTGTTTTAACAAATCCTCCAATTGATTCTTGATGCATGTTCAAGTTTGAGAACTTTTAATCCTTTGGGTTCTTAGAAATAACTTAATGAGTATCATTCTACAGAGTTACTGTTCTGGATCTCTCAAAGTAGGGAAACAGCTACTAGGGATGTGGAAAAACAGTACACATGAAAAAAAAAATGGAAGAGTTCACTGGCCTTTCCTTAAGCTCCATGATAATCTCTATATTTTAACATAGATAAGGTAAATTCTTTGAGAATTTCTAAGCACATGAAGTCTCTACAAACACAGTTTAAATCTGTGATCTTATTCTCTGTGTGTTTCTCTGAATTAGAATTAAACCAACTCACCGTTTTCTTTCTCCAGTGAATCTAGATGGAAAATAATTAGTCAAAAATTAATTACTAGGAGGACTTATCTAGAGTCTGGTTGGGCTTTTTGGCTTACAAAATAGATGCTATATTTATCTTATTTGACATACTAGGTACCAGATTACTTCCTTACCTTGTTTGAAGGTATCAAAAAATGTGTACATTTACCCATTTAGACTTTCCTAATGTGAAGACACAGAATATGGGGTGCAGAGAGGGAAGGTTTAACTAAAAAAAGCTAATCTTTTAATTAATATACTGTAAAGTAATTCTACGTTAAAAGTAAAAATCAAAGATTAAAAAACCAATTTTATTTTTTCATACATACATTTAACTATACTATTTGTGAATTTTAGTGGAAATTTTGTTATCCTGGCCTTATTTCTGACTCTACAGAGAAAACTGGCATTCCCCCCATCCTATTAAGCAAGCATTTAACTTTGGATTTTGTATGAATTCCCTTTTTTTTGGGGGGGGGGGGACTAGGTCTCTATTTTTGCCCGTGGAACCTCAGGCTCACGTTGCCCGGGGAACCTCAGACTCAAGCAATCCCCAGCCACAGCTTCCCAGGTATCTGGGATTACAGGCTCGCGCCACCACACCCAGCTATTTTTTGGCACTAGGTCTCGCCCCGTGCAGGACTCGAACCTTGATTCCTAGCCCCAGCCGCTTCATAGGCTGAAGCTTACAGACACGAGGCACCGAGCCCAGCTCAATTCCCTTTCTTATGTTGAGAAAGTTTCTCATTGTTACTTGTATGAATATTCTTAACATAAGAGTAATGTATTTTTTCAACTGTCCTTTGCCTTTGAGATGATCATGTTTTTTACTCTCTTTATTTCATTAACATAGCCTATTGGTGTTTTCACTTTAATATTGCAACACCTTTGTATGCTGGAGAGAACATGCACTTGATCATGGTATACAATCCTTTCAATAGACTGTTGTCTTCAACTTGCCTCCATTATTTAAGGATTTCTGCATAAATACTCCTAAGCAGTTTTGCTGCAATTTTATAAGATTCTAGACATAGAAATGCTTGTCTCATAATGATAGATATGGATTATTTTACCTTTTGTAATTTTTTTCTGTTCAAAACATATATACACAGTGGTGTGTACACCAAATTTCTCCCACCACCATGTCACCCATGAACTATCATCCTATTCACTTGTGCTCATTTTACCCCTAAATTCTCCCTCCCTCTCCTTTTTTGCATGCTTCAGTTCAGTTATCAGTTTGCTAATTTTAACTTTGTCTTGTCTTTTTGTTTATTTTCACTATATCCCATATGTAAATGAGACCATTTGGTATTTATTCAGTTTCTTTTTGGCTTATTTCACCTAGCATAATTCCTCATAGTTCTGTCCATGTTGCTGTAAATGGCATGAGTTTGTCTTTCTTGACTGCTGAATAATACAATACTCAATTGTGTAAATATACCACAACTTTTTGAGATATTCATTAGTTTTTGGGCATGTGGGTTGTTTCCATGTCCTGGCTATTATAAACAGTGCTGTGATAAGCATAGAAGTGCAGGTTTCTTTTTGAATTAGTATTTTAGTATCCTTTGGGTAGATTCCTAGAAGAGAGATTGCTGGATCAAATGGTAGCCCCATTTTAGGTAGTTTGAGGGTCCTTCCAGACAGCTTTCCACTATGGTTGGATGAATTTTCATTTTTACCAGCAGGGTAAAAGTGAACCTTTTTCTTTTCATCCCTACCAGCACTTTTTGCTGTCCATTGTTTTGATATGTGCCTTTCTTACCAGTATGAGGTTGTATCTCAGTGTGGTTTTGATTTGCATTTCCCTGATTATAAATTATATTGACCATTGTTTCATATGCCTGCTTGTCATTTGCGTTTTCTCTTTGGAGAAGTGTTTTTTCAGCTCTTCTCCCCATTTTATGACTGGGATTTTTCTGCTTTGTTTTTGTTGAGTTATATGAGTTATATTATATATATATTATATATATAATATATTATATTATATATATGAGATATTTTTTGCTCCTTTGTTATAGATTGATTGAATTATCTGTGGCACTCTATTTTTGGACTTTCAATTCTGTTTGATTGGTCTTTGTGTCTGTTTTTGTTCCATTACTATGCTGCTTAATTATTACGGCTTTTTGGTACAAAATCTGGGATTATAATACCATCATTCTCTCTCCTTTTGTTTGGGAGAGTCTGGCTATTCGAGGCTTTTATTATTCCAAACCAACTTTAGTAAAATTTATTATATTTCCTTGATGAATAATATTGAGGATTTCATTGGATTCTGTTGAATCTGTAGTTGCTTTTGGTAGAATGGCCATTTTGATAACGTTAATTCTTCCAAACAATGAGTAAGGAATCTTTCCATTTCTTTGCGTCTGCTATTTCTTTTAACAATGTTTTGTAATTTTCTTTGTATAAGCTATACATATTTTTTGTTAAGTTTATTCCCAGGTATTAATTTTGTTGGTACTGTTGTAAGTGGGGTGCTTTTTCTTGTCTTTTCATCTTCAGAATGATTTTTTTTTTTGCATATACGAAGACTACTGATTTTTGTGGGTTGATTTTGTGACTGTGACCTATTACCCTGCTGAACTGAGTTATAATTTTCATTGTTTTCTGTAGAATTCTTAGGATTCTCTCTCTATATTAACATGTTATGAGTAAACTCTGATAACTTTATTTCTTCTTTCCCTATTTGGAATCCTTGTATATCCTATTATAGATGGGTCTTCTAAAATTATGTTGAAAACCAATGATCAGAGCGGACAGATTTGTCTTGTTCCAGATCTCAAAGGGGAGGCATTCGGTTTTTCTCCAGTTAGGATGATACTAGTTGTGGGTTTGTTGTATGTTGCTTTTATTATGCTAAGGTATATTCTTTCTATCTCAAGAATTTCAAGGACTTTTATCATATATGGAACTGAACTTTGTTACATGCTTTCTCAGTATTTATTGGTATAATGTGATTTTTTTCTTTTTGTCAATGTGTTGGCTTACATTAATTGATTTTCAGGTGTTGAATCACTCTTGTTTTCCTGGAATAAAACCCAGTTGGTCATGGTGTAGTACCTTTTGGGTGTGTAGCATCTTTTTGATATTGTTGGATTTTATTTGCTAGAGTTTTGTTGAGAATTGTTTCATTTGTGATCATTAGGAAGGTTAGCCTGTAGTTTCCTTTCTTTGTGTTATCTTTGTTTGGTTTTAATTAGTGTGATGTTGGCTTCATAGAATGTATTTAAAAATATTTCTTCTTTCTATATTTTTCGAAAAGAGTTTTCATAGGATAAGCACCAGTTACTCTTTGAATGTCTGGTGGAAGTCATTTCTAAATCCATCTGATCCAGTTTTATTTTGGGCGAGGATTTTTATTACTGCTTCAATTTCAGTGTTTGAGATTGGTTTGTTTAGGCTTTCTATATCTTCTTTATCCAGTTATGGGATGGATATATAATTCTAAAAACTTGTCCATCTTTTCTAGATTTTTGAACTTGTGTGTAGATGTTTGTAATAATCTCTGACTAAACTCTGGATTTCTACTTTGTTGTAATTTCTCCTCTTTTATTTATCATTCTATTTATTTGTGTTTTCTCCCTTCTTGTCTCTGTGAGCCTGACTAGAGATGTCTCTATTTTATGTATCTTTTCAAGGAACCAGTCTTTTGTTTCATTGATCTTTTGAATTCTTTTTTTAAATCGATTTCATTGATTTCTGCTTGAGTTTTTATTACCCCCCTCCTTCTACTTGCTTTTGGATATTTTTTGTGTTCCTTCTTTTGCTCTCTCAGATGTGAGATTAGGTTGTTTCTCTGGGTATTTTCTTGTTTCTTGGTGTGGGATTGTATTGCTATACATTTCCCTCTATGTACTGCTTTTGTAGGATCCTATACTTTTGGAAGGACATGTCTTCCTCATCATTCATCTCAAAATATTTTTTTCATTTCTTCATTGATTTTCTCATTAATTCAGTGCTTTTCCATTAAACCAGTCTCCATAAGATGTGAGCTTTCCTTTCCTTCTTCCTATTTTTATTTATTTATTTTTTTGAGAATAGGTCTTGCTATGTTGCTGGGGGTAGTTCCAATCTCACTGACTCAAGTGATCTCCAGCCTTAGCCTCTCAGGTAGTTGAGATTACAGGTGTGCACCATCATGCCCAGCTATTTTTTTTGAGATGGTCTCACCATGTTCCCTGGGGTAGTCTCAAACCCAGGGACTCAAGTGATTTTTAGCCTTGGCCCCCCTCCCTAGACTGGGATTAAAGATGTGTACCATGATGCTGGGCCCTTCCTTCTTTTTATGATTGATTTCTAGTTTGATGACTTTATGGTCAGAGATAATCGTTGGTATGATTTCAACTTCTGTGCATTTGTTGATGCTGGTCCTGTGACTCAGAACATGATCAATCTTGGAGAATGATCTATGTACACTTGAAAAATATGTGCAGTCCTTTTTTTGCTGAGTGCAGTATCCTGGAGATGTCTATTAGGTCCATTTGGTCTAAGCATGGTTTTGGGTTTCTGTGTCCTTATTTATTTTTTGTTTTTTGTCAAGCTGTCTCTTGGTGAGTTTGGTATTATCTTGGTGAGTTTGGTGGGGGTGGTCTTCCCTGGCAAGTTGTGCTGCATTGGGGACCTTATTCAAGTTTTCTACTACATATGTATTTCCTTTAATATCTTTTTTTCAGAGTTGGTGGTACTTGTCTGGTGTATTTTAATGCTCCTTCACTTGGTGCACATAAATTGGTAAATGTTATGTTCTTCTGGTGTATTGTCCCCTTGATCATTATATAGTGGCCATCTTTGTCTCTTATTAACTTTTTTAGTCTGAAGTCTGTTTTATCTGATATGAGTATGGTTATACCTCCTTTATTTTGCTTGTAGGGTTGCTTTCTAACCTTTTACTTTCAATTTGTATTCATATTTAGCAGATAGATGTGTTTTCTGGAGGCAGCAGAAAGTCAGATTCTTTTAATTCATTCTTCTACTCTGTTTCCTTTATTGATGAGTTTAGTTCATTAGCATTTAGGGTGATTATTGATAAGTCATAGTCTGTACTTGTCAATTTATCCATATTTCTCTCTCTTTTGTGGTCCAATTTGTTTCCTTGTTCCATTCTCATTCATTCTACTGTTGGTTTGCATTTTAAGGCTCCTTGTAATATTTCTTGAAGTGGGATTTCGTTATGGCAAATTTTTGGAGATTTTGTTTGTCTGAGAAGCCCATATTTTTTTCCTTATGTGTGAAGGAAGACTTTGCAGGATAAAATATTCTTGGCTGGCATTTTTTATCTTGGAGGTTTTTTGTTGTTGTTGTTGTTGTTTGTTTTTATAACTCACTCCATTGTCTTCTTGCTCTGAGTGTCTCTTTTGAGAAGTCTGAGGTGAGCCTAACAAGTTTTCCTTTATAGGTTATTTTTTGTCTCTTGCTAGCTTCATTATTTGTTTTTTGTCTTGATTTTTAGGTATTTTAATTACTATGTGTCTTGCTGTTGTTTTCCTTCATTAACATATTTTAGTGTACTTCAAGCTTTTTGTATGTATATTTTAATTTCATTTTTTTTCCTTTTTGAGACTAGGTCTCGCTATTTTTGCCCATGGAACAACAGGCTCACGTTGCCTGTGGTACCACAGATTAAAGCAATCCCCAGCCTCAACTTCTCAGGTAGCTGGGATTACGGACATGCATTACCACATCCAGCTATTTTTTTTTTTTTTCAACTAGCTCTCACTATGTTGCCTTGGGCAGGTTTCAAACAGTCATCCCCAGTTCCAGTCGCGACTCCATAGGCTGTTGTTTACAGGCACACGTCACTGTGCCTGGCTTATATTTTCAATTATTCTTTGTTCAGATTGGGAAATACTTTGATTATTTCTTCAAATATTTTCTTGGTTCTTTTGTCTTTTCCTTCTCTTTCTGGTATTCTGGTTACTCTAGCATTGCTTTTTCAAAAATTGTCAGATACTTCTGAAGTTGTCAGATATTTCTTCATTTCTTTTCATTTTCATTTCTCTTCCTTTTTCCTGTTTATATCTGAATCTTCAATAAGGCTAGTTCATTAATTCATTTCTTCTACTATTTGTTCTTGCCTTTCTCCTGAGGTCTTTATTACTGTTAGCTTCCATCAAATTTTTAAAAGATTTATTTTCACTTCTCAATTCAAAATTGTGTTTTTCATTTCATTCTTTTCCTTTTCTGTCATCTCTGCCTTCTCTATTACATCTTCTAGTTTATTATTATTTTTTTATTGTGATGATTCTGAAGTCTTTTTCTGTCAGGACATAATATTTCTGTACCCTTGTTGTTAATTTCCAGGGATTGGCTTTCTTTCTGAGCTGCATTGCTCTAAGGGTGATTAGTTTGGTTGTGATTTTCTTTCTTCTTATAGTTTGCCTTTGGGTTTGTTCTGCCATGGTGTGCTAGTACCACTGATGCACTGGGCATTGTTTTTGGAGGTATTGCTGGATTACAGAAATATTTGCTGAGCTCATGGACTGCAGTGGTTGGTGAGCAAGAGGTATAAATCCCTGTAACTTCTCCCTCAGGTCCTCTTGTGTGTATCTCTGCTATAGGTATCTGAAGATTCCAGTTCAGGGTAGAATGTTGGTGTTTTAGTGCTGGAGCTCAGTTCAGTCTGGAAGTGCTGCCAGTCAATTTGGTGGGTGTGGTCTTCCCCTGGCATGGTATGCTGCAGCAGGAAATTTGTGTCCTGCTGAGGTGGCCTGGTGCATGGAAGTGGTGCCTGGACCTGTGTTTGTCTGCTCACAAATTACCCAGCAGAGTGTGCTACATTGGGGACCTTCCCTGCCATGACTGAGGGCTGGAGCATACTGTTGAGATAGCCTGGCATGTGAAAGTGTTGCTTGTGCTTGTGCTTGCTGGATCACATATCACCCTACATAGTTGCTGCATTAGGCGACTTCTCTGCCATGTCCAAGGGTGGAAGCATGCCATTGAGTGGCTCAGTGCATGTAATTTGTGCCTCGGTCTCTGTTCACCGGCTCTTGAATCACCAGGCACTTTGTGCGGCATATAGGAGTTTCCCTGTCTTGTTTGAGGGCTGGGATAAGTTGATAATTTGTGTTTTTAGTAATCTGTCCAATAGATCTTGATTGTTCTACTTATTGGCATACAATTTTTCCTAGTATTCCTCATGGTCATTTTTATTTCTTTAATATCAGTAGTTTGTGTCCTCTTTCCTTTATTTATGATTTTAGGTTATTTGTCTTCCCTCTTTTTTCATTTTATCAGTCTATCCATATGCTTTTGCCTTCATTGGTATTTTCAATATAACAATTTTTTTCTATAATTTTTCTTTTCTTTGCTATTTCTCTTTTTATACTAGCTTGAGTTTAGTTTGATATTTTGTAATTATTTTTAGCTTCCCAGTATGAAGTTCCATGATAAGGAATTAAACAAGATAAGAAAAAAACCTCATAAGAAAATTACACATGCATACAACATACATGCTGTTCAGTGAAATGAGGACTTTTTCATGACAATGTCTTTTTTATAAATTATTCTTTTTAAAAAATATTTTTGCTGAGTTAATATTAGTTTCAACATTGCTTCTATTATAGAAGTGTAGGATTGCCCTTTAGGCATTGTTGGCAACTGGATAAAGACAGGAAGAAACAAGATGAGATTTGGGGAAAAGGAAAATATCAAGTATGAGGAACAAATTGCTTTTCTATAATAGAGGAACACACAAATCTACAGTTACATTTTTCTCTCTAAGTACCAACTTCATTGTATCCCACAAGTTATTATATGCTGTAGTTTGTTTTTTAATTTTATTTTCTGTTTTCTAATTTCTGTCATAATTTATCTTTTTCTCCAATTGGTACTTTGTTGTTTAATTTATATATATGTGAATTTTCCAATTGGTGAAAAAAAAAGCTTTATAAAATGCAGTCATTATGAATTAATTTATATTTGTTTTGTGGCATAACATATAGTCTTACTTGGAGAATGTCCTGTGTGCACTTAAAAAAATATTTATTCTTGGTGGTAGAGACTTTAAAATACGTCTGTTTAGTCTAGGGTTGTTGAAGTGCCTTATTTTCTTATGAATGTCTGCCTATAGGTTTCATCTGTTATTGAAACTGGCATATTAAAGTCTCAACTTCCTATTTTGGAACTATTTATCCCTTTAATTTTACCAATTTTTCTTCATAATTGATAGATTTGTTTTCTTGTGTGCATGTATATTCATTATTTTTATATATTCTTTTCAAGTGGCTCTTTTCACAGTATATACTGTGCATCTGTCTACATTTAACAGTTTTTGATGGAATTCATTTTATCTGAAGTTAGTGGATCCATCCCAGCTTTCTTTTGGTCATTATTTACATGGAATATCTTTTCATATACTCACACTTTAAAAAGACTTATACCATTGCATCTAAAGTGAAACTTTTAAATAGCATATATTTGTAACAGTTTAAGGTATTATTTCACAAATTTTTGGCTTTTAACTGTGGAGTTAATTCATCCACATTTAAAGTAATTATTGATAAAAAAGCAGAAGCTTCTGGCATTTTTATTATTTGCTTTCTGTGTGTGTATCTTATGCCTTTTATTTTTTATTCCCTGCATTAAGAAATAGCTTCCTTATTTGTGTTTTGGCAATGCCATTTTGTATATAACTCTAAAAGCAAAAGTCACAATATATACTTAATAAATGGGCCTATAAGAATGCTCAATGTTAATGATAAACCAGGAATTTGTATAAAAATCATGAGATAGCTCCCCATACCTGTTAAATAAGTTATCATTAAATACAAGAAGTAAATTCTGACAATGATGTGGAGAATAGGGATTTTTTGTGAACACTGGTGAGAAAATACATTGGTATAAACACCATGGAAAATGGTATGAGTTTCATCAAAAAATTTTAAAAGAACTATAATATAAACCAGAATTCCACTTACTTCTCATTATAGACTTGTGAATGAAACAAAATCACTTTGCAGCAGATTTTTATGCACCCCCATAATCACAGCAATCTGATTTATAATAATCCAGACATGGAAACATTATATATATACATAGATGGATGATTGGATACAGAAAATGGGATATATATATATATCTTGGATATTTATATCTTCCTTCCTTCTTTCCCACCTTCCTACCATAGTACTATATGTAGATATAATATAATTATATATATAATATAATGTAGGTTTTATATGTAGATATATATATACACATATATTTATCTACCTATATATATATACACATATATATTCAACTGAGTATTATTCAGTTAAAAGGAAAAATAATTATTGTCATATGAAATAACATGAATGAACTCTGATAGCACTATGCTCAATGATATAAATCAGAGAAAGAAAGCTGTCATATGATATCTCTAAGATGTGGAATTTATAAAAACTAAACCAATATAAGCAAAGATCAATTTTGTGTTTAAAACAGTGAAGGATGAAGAATGAGGAGTTGGGTGAAGGTTACCAAAAAGGCAATTTTCCTATTATGAATAAGTTGTGGTGGTGTAATGTAGAAATTGATTCCTATAGTTAACTATATTTATGAGCAATCTTGTATTTAATTGTAGTACGTTTGTAACTACTTACGTTTCTCTTTCTCTGTTTCCTCTGTATAAAAACAACAAACCAAAGCAAAAGTATGTTAGATTGCATCTTCCTATTCTCACCCACAGTAAATCCACTCAATATTTGTACCCACTTGACAACAGAACTCCTAATTCCAGACATAATGCACAGCATGATGACTATAGACTATAGATAACAGGCAAAATTGCAAATTGCTGAGAGAAGATCAAAAGTTATCAAAAGTAAATAATAAGCTTATAAATGTGTGAGGTGGTAGATATTAACTATACTATTTGAGCGATAATTTTGTGGTATGTAAATTAAATCTTTATGGCATACATCTAAAGCTTATTTTATATATCAGTTGTTTCAATAGAAATGTGAAGGGAGAAAATGAATCACATCAATGCCAAATTCAGTTGGAGTGAATTTTTACTGTACTTCACTTACCTTTCTTTTTCTTTAACTTTCCTGTATATATAAAATGAACCAAAATAAAAACATGTTAGATAGTGTCTTCTGCTGACACACATAAAACCAACTTCAGATCTAGGCCTCCAGTTGACAAGAGAAACTGTAGGGCCACATATATAATGTACAGCAGGATAACCATACTTAACAAGCAAATTTGGAAGAGTCTAAGACAGTATATCTTAAAATTTATCATCAAAAGTATACTTGTACCTTTACAACTATGTGAGGTGATAGATGGTAACTACACTATTGAGGTAATTATTTTACTATATACGTATAAAGAGTAAAATTAACACGGACACAGAAAGAACTAATTTTATTAATAAGACTCATTTCTGTATTTACAGTTATTTGGACTGATTACCCTGATCAAGACACAAAGAGGAAATTGTCTTTCACTAAAGAAAGGCAGATGATCTGCTATCTGCACCAATCACCATGCAGTGCAATAATTAAGGAACATGGCTGTGGGGTCTTAGAGATCACTTTGGTTCTTATTGAAAAAGAGGAGATTCACCAAGTTTCACAATGAGAACAGGGTTAATTGGGAAATGAATAAAAAATAAAATATCCAGAATGGCAAAAAAAAGTGTAAAGGCTGAGAGAAGATAAAAATTAGAATTACATTCTCCTAAGATGCAAAATTGAAAGTCAAAGTAAAAATTAAAATGAAAAACACATAAACAGAAATTCACTAAACTATGGATGCTGTATATCAAATCTTATACAATATTATTTTAATGATACAATATGTTCTATAAGAAAAATAAAAAAACCCTTTAAAGAGTCAAGTATTGTTTTTTATACATAGGTAGGGATCTCATCATATAAAACAAAAGCACTACTAACAAAAGTATTTAATGAAATAGACCCATATGAGAAACAAGAAAGGCCTCAAATAATCTTATCCACTACCTTAAAAAACTAGAAAAAGGGCAAACACAATCAGAAATCAAAAGAAAGAAATAAAAAGAATTAGAAAAAAAAGTCAAAGAGATCTAGTTCAAATAATAAACAAAATAGACAAACTTCAAGATAGGTTCAAAAGCAAAGAAGGAAGAAAACTCAAATAAATAGGATCAGAGATGAAGGAGGAAGAGTTATAATAGATACCTCAGAAATTCAGAGTATTATAAGAGATTACAATTAATAGTTGTATATTAGTAAATTCAACAACCTAGAAGAGATGGCAAAAGTCTTAATTAATTCAAGACTATGCAGAAAAGAAATAGAAAATCTGAACAGTCCAATCTCAAGTTAAGGAAATTGAGAGAGTAATGAAAAGTCTTCCATAAAAAATTTCAAAGGTGAGTTAATAACTACCCTACTAACATGCTTTCATTTTTTTAAAATCAGAATTAATTTTTATCAGAATTAGCATGCTCAATTTCACCAGATTTATCAGGGGCTTCATTCATATCCATTGTATTCTAGCTTTTTAGGATTGCAATTTTTTTTCTCCTAGTCAAAATCATCGCTGACAATAACAGATATCTTTTAAAACTGGGATTTCAAGTTAGTTGTCAGTCTTCAGTCATACATAGGATGTATTTCTGCATTTGATTTACAATAATTTCAACACTGCAGCTGCAGGGAATAAGAGCTCCTTCAGGACAAACACAAAACTCTTAGGCCTATTATGTGGCACTTGAACTAGAAATCTAAATTCCTGAATTCATTCTTTTCTTTCACTTCCTTTTCCAGTCACACAGGGAGAAACCATCAATATCATTAAATGATAGTGACAATGATAAGTGTTTGAAAATGTCATATGCAGAATGATCTAGCTATTACCTTTTCACAAGTGATTGACATGTCCTTAACATCTGGATATCTAATACATGGTAACTTCTCAATAATATATTTTAAGTAAATGATTTTGGCTTTACCTTTTACTATGAGTATAGATATTCTTTTTATTAATCACTATATGTACTTACAGATATGATTTGATTTTAGCTTCAGGAACTATATACATGAAACTAAGCAATCTGTTTTAAGGGAAATGCTACTTTACTTGAATGACTGTTTTAGAAAGATATTGTTGACAAATTGACTACATAACTGTTGATCAATTTTTCTCTAGTTAGCTGAAGTTATTATCTGTAATGAATAAAAATAAAAAATATTAAATGGAAAAATATAATTTTTTATTGCAGTTGTGGATAGATAACAAGTAGTGATAGAGATGGGCAGGGGTATGTTAGCTAAGATTAGTCAGAAAGAAAAATATGATAAATGCCAGATAGTCTCACTTATATGTGGAATATAGATAAGCCAAACAAATGGACAAGAACAAATCAGAACTTAAGGATACAGAAAAGGAGAAAGAGAGAATGGGGGCAAAATAGGCGATATAAGAACATAAGTGAAATTGGTGACTGTTCAAGGGTGATATGTGATGGGAGACCTATGGAAAAAACTATCTATGGAATAATATAATTAAAAATAATTAAAAATATGAGCAATGATGTAAACTAATTTATGACAAAAGAACCAAGAGTTCACAATGGCATAAGGAAAATATTTTCATTTATTGAAAACACCGTTTATTGGTGTTTGGCTAACTGTACAGTCTCACATAAAAGAATGAAACTAGGCAACACATAAGTACACAATATACAAAGACAATTATAAAGAAATTATTTGAATGTAAAGCTGAAATAAAAAATGCATAGAAGAAAACAGATAATGTATTCCTTAACTTAGACCTTAGAGTTCCCTTTAGGGGGTTGAATCCAAAAACAAGGGAAACAAAATAAGAAATAAACCACTAGTAGTGTAGAAGAACTTCTAAAACTCAATAAGAAAAAATGAGCAAGTTAATTTTAAACTGGAAAGAGGACTTAGATAGTGTTCCAAAGAATGGACATACTGAAAACACATGAAAAAATGTTCATAATCTTTTATTATTAAGGGAATGCAAATTAAAACAAGACTGGGATATCAATTCACTTCTGTGCAAATGGCTATATCCCCAAACTCAAGAAATAACAAGTGTGTGAATGTGGAGTGGAAGGAACACTTGTGCATATTGCTGAGAAGGTAAATTGATGAAATTATCATAAAAGGAAATATGAGTTTACTAAAAATTTAAAAAATAGAAATTCCACATGATTCAGTTGTCCCACTTTTGGATTTTTACCTGAAAAACACCAATTCAGAGAGATAAGTGCACCTACATACCTACTGAAGCATTATTTACTATCACCAAAAGTTGAAAGTGCCTAATGACAGATGACTGGATTAAAGAAGATGTTTATGGAATATTCTTCAGCAATAAAATAAATAAAAACCTGTCTTTTGCAACAACATTAATGAACCAAAGAATACTGTTCAATGAAATGTCAGGCAATGAAAGACAAATACCCTATTTTACTTATAGGAGTATATAGAGAAGTCAAATAACCAATGAATTAATAAAACCAAGATTTATGCTATAAGATCAACTTAGCTGTTACCAGTAGTGGTGTGGGTAAAAGTTGGTGAATTGAGCAAATGGGTTCAATTATATGATGAAGAATAAAATTAGTTTAAGATGCTACATACATAATGTAGCATCTACACATGATGATTTTTGATGATGAATGCTTGAAACTTAAATGTTGTTATAATAGATTGTTATTTTAATAAATAGGCATTAGAAAGAGTGGCACAGAAGCACCATAGGCTGGGAGTAACCAGCCTTGCTGAAAGAAATGTAAACCACTATGGAATGGGAAAATGGACTCTATGGAGGCATTTTCTTTTAGAGGTTGGGGGAAGTCAGGTACAGATGGTTGTAGTATGAGGGAAAATTCTAAGTTGTTAATATCTTCTACATTATGTTCTCACATATACAAAATGTTTTCAATAGTGATCCAGGCTGAAAACTTCATTCTACCCCAAAAAAGTGAAATGACACTTTCTGATAACAGATAAATGCATATGCCCTAATTCTAATCTAAGACTTGAATTAACAAAATATATAAAAGAACACATGGTAAAAAAAAAGCATAAGTAAAATAATTCTAGTTCTTGATCCCACTTTAAGGGCCAAATCATAAACCAAGTATATGTGTTTTATTCTTGATGAAATGAGGCATTAACTAGATAACTTCTATGATCCAAGAAACATGCAGACTGGGGTATATAGATAGAATTAGTTTCCCTTTTAAGATGTTTTTCTTCACAATTTCAAATGCTAAGTATTCTTCATTGGCCATTTCTGACTTTTTTGTTACTATGGTCTTTGATTTTTTTTCACAAATGAAAATAATTCACCCCCAACACCACTCCCCATGCTTCCCCCATTTACCTTTGTCTTTTCTAGCATACACAACATATACAGCACCAAATGTTGTAGTAGCAGCCAGGAGAGACAGGATCACAGTGAATCCCACTATCCAGGGATAGTTCCAGGGGATCAAGGCATCTGAAAAGCAGGAGTTCTCACACTTAAGATCCAACCTGAGATGAGGTGACTTGGTTTCTGGGAATGACTCACAAGATGTTTTATCCTAGGTACATCATTAGGAAAACAGAGATTCCAAGCCTCACCAACCATTCCCTACCTTTCAAAGGTACTCAGGAATCCTGAGAAGGCACCTGCTTACTTTCCTCTGTATAGTGAAAGCAGGTAACTGCCAAATGACTCCCTGTTTGTGCTTCAGGACCTGTACAACCTTGTAAACCTGGAAATGTTGTCTGAATTAAGAAATGAAAACTGCATTTTCTGATACTCAACTGACAAGGACCCTTTATTATCATTCTGTTCACTCCTACACCCGTTAAAGTGACTGAAATTACTCTTTGGATTCATCATAGTCAGGTCAAATTAGCAATGCCAGACCAGGCTGTCGCTTCTTTGTTTCCTGAAATACATGGATGGTCTTGCTCACCTAACCAATAAGACCACCCTTAACAAATTCTTCACTGGACAACTGGTTATCAGACACCTCCCACCCGCCCTGCTCTTGTCACACCAGAAGCTGACTATACATATGGACATCCAACATGGATCCACTTTTATTCTGGACTTTCTTATCTTTCCTGCTGCCTTATACAACTCTAACTATGATTTGTTGTCCTCTTGTGACCAGTAACCCCTGGAGTAGATGCTGGTGACAAGGGCAGCAGTTTGAATTTCTTACCTAATTTTCAGGTTTATATTTATGTTTCTTTATCTCTTATTGTTAGCTATTCAGCTCATTTAAGACCATGACCTATATGAGGTACAAGCAACATTATCAGCCTCTAAGCTATCATGACTGTGACAGTGATAATAATGATCTTCAGGAATCAGAGTATCAAAAGTGGGAAATAAAGTATGATGACCAGATGAAAGCTTGCTAACCTAAAGTATGTGGAAGCACAGAACCCAAGAAATAGAGCCTAGGGGTCTAGATAATCAGCCTATGACTTACTGACTCAATTTACTAGCATGCAGCCCAGATAAATATATAGATGAGTGAGAAGCTTGTAGATCTAAGAGTAAAGTCAGGAGAAATTTTTTCATGAAATGTCTGATAGCTTAAATAAATAATAATGACTGTGGTTCCAATATTTTTTATTAAATAATGTTGGCACATAAGAGGCACATGAGTTATTTCCAATCAAGTATTACCCTCCTTAAAAATGCCAATAAGATGGTTGCATAATTGTTATTTCAAATATTTAAATATAAAGAACTAATGTTTTTTCCCTATTTTAGTTCTACATTCAGGTTTTAAGAGCTTTATATTATTATGACTTGAGAGTTACTGATTTTTGCTTTCCTGAGCTCTAACTCACTATGCCTTCTTACATGTTTTGACTCCTCTTTTCCATGCAAAATCATAATGAGACCAAATATGGGAACATGGGGACTCCCAGGAAAATAGTGACAGGGAGAGTGGCCCTCCAAGAAGAGGCCCATGAGTACTGATGGAGAGTCATTGAAAACATTAGCATTTCAAAGCTATTCTATAACACAAAAATACTAGGTCACCTCCCCACTTAAAATCTGAAGAGACAAAAACACTAAGATTGCAGAAAGCAACTTCTTGGGTTTCCTTACTTAATCTCAGCATGTGTCATCCATTTCTCACCAGAGCTACACAAAGTAAATCCCTCCTTTCTGTTACTCTACCCAATCTCAATTAAGGACTAGGGGAACTCATTAATAATCATAAGAAATGTTTTAAGAACATGTATCCTAGACATTCATGTTGATAAAATCTATCATTACCCCACTTTGGACTTCGTCAGTCCAAGGTGTCTTCCTGTTCAATCTTCATTATTTCTGACATTTCATTTCACTCTTCTTAAATAAACTTGCCTATATTACTCATCTATGTATGTGTCTTTGGGTTATTTTTATGACTTAAAATAACAAGAACCTGATACAAAAATTACAGGAACCCTGCATCATAGGGTTCATTACTGCACAATTTTCCTGCTTCACTAAGTAGGAGACTTAGTTAAGTAAATTTTCCCTCTTCTAACTTTGTTTTTTTTTTAAGGTTATTAAAAAAATCTATTCCTCTGACATTTATCTCTTGCATATTTCTTAGTCCAAGTTTCCTCTTTCTAATTGTCTTTAATCAGTATGACTTCTCAAACTAAAGCACAACAGATATTTTCCTTGCTGACAGGTCATAAACATTTTTAAAATCTATATATTATGTAAACATATATTATGACTTGATATTTTACTGAGTAATGGGAATAGAAAAAAGTATGATAGTGTTCTCAGAGAGGTCATATTATAATTGATGAGACAATGAAACATATAATCAAAATAATGTAAGAGTAAAGAGTCACTTAAGAGAAGGGATTCAAAGTGACTTCATGGAAAGGAGGAAAAGGTTAAGATTTGAAGGAACAGCAGTAAACTCTTACTTACAGAAAAGTAGAAAGATTTGTGGTGATAATTCCACACCTGTATGGATATTACAAAGTATTTTTCCTTACTCAGTGGGAACATAAAAAGTTTAGAAAAAACTTTGATTTCTTAAAATACTTTCTTGAACTCAAATACTTTTTTGCACCTATGCATTCATTTCTCAAAGTAAAATGATGGCATTTCTGTGTCACAAAGAGAAATTAAAGTAAAGTAATATGAATTATTAATAGTTCTCCACATAAAAGTTACAAATGGATGAATGAGAACATCCTTTGAGACCCTTCTTAATTGTAGGTCTGTGGCAGTCACACCTTCTTGACCAGCAGTGCCATCTCAGGATACTGACTCTGGAGGGAACTGACCTGACACAGAAATGTGCATTTCCTTCTCTTCACTGAGAACTGGGTTCCTTATGAGACAAGACAGTGCTCCTCGTGAACTTTTATCCACTGTTACAGATGTTTCCACATGAAACAGTCCATTTTTTTCTGCTGTCTTTGTCTCATACTCTGGTGTCAACTTCTGTCCTTGCAGGTCCCTCCACTGCACCTCAGGCTCTGGGTACCACCCTGTGGATGTGCAGGTCAGCTTGACTTCCTTAGTCTTACCAGGTTCAATGTGAATACGAGGAACAGCACCTAAGCCTGGGAGAGAAAATGTCATAGAAAATGTCACTGACTCCAGAGCTCCAGAGTTTAATGGGCCAGTGAACTTGTACTTGTTAATTAATTCTTATATATCTAAACTCCTTTATTTATAAAAATAGGGGTGAGAAAATAATGACCACAGAAGGGTTTCAGGAGGAGAAAATTAAACAAGTTCTATCAACATTTAACAAGTACCCAAAACCCAACTATATCAATTGTTTTTTCTTTTCTCTCTTTCCTTTGTAACATTTTATCTGATGATTATTGAAGTTGGTAGCATAATATATATCAATCTATGTAATGACCAGAAACTTAAGAGAGCATATTAACTGGTGGTTTTCTGTGGCATATTGTTAGTTGTTACTCAAAAATCCAGTTATCCTTTTTTCACAAGAAATACTTTCCAAATGAATCTCCTCCACCATTGAAGAAAATAGTCACCTGGCCTTGGCAAATTCATACTGGTCCTCCCCCACATGCTGCAAGCATTATTGATACTGATTCCCCACATATGGATGCTGCAATCTTGCATACAAATTGCATAAGCCACCAAATCCTAGTTCAACCAGGGACCAACATCTAGCTCCTCCTTTTCCTTGCCCATAAATACCCTACCTGCACAGTGACAGACCACTGCATTTTTTATTTACAGTGCAGCCTGGCAGATTTATCCTATAAAATTTTACGTGAAAATCCATGTCTCAGTTATCTTCTTTCAAGCATCATTATGATACAGATATTGTAGCCACAGTAGCTAATGTTCACTTGAAATATTGGTAAGATCAACTGAGATTTACAAGTTCAGTGAATAGTAGTATATTCTTACAATAACTAATGAAAACTATAACTATAAAGTAGATTAAATTTTACAGCAATTGAACCACCTTTGTTTTAGGATAAGTGGTGGTCCCCTAGAAAGATATGTTCAAACTCTAATCTTCTGTATATGTGAGTAGGAGCTTATTTGAAAATATTGTCCATATAGATTAATAACTAATAAACATGAATCATAATGTATTATGGTGGTGTTTATAAAAATGACTGAGATTTATATAGTAAGAAGGAAATTCGTATACATAGATACAGGGAAAATGGCCATGCAAAGGAAGAGGTAGAGAATAGGAATTTCCAAAGCTACCAGAAGCTGGAAGAGGAAATGAAGAATACTCTCAAGATGCTTGAACTATAACATAGACCTGATGACACTTTTTATAAGGCCCTTTGGGAGGGAGGCCAATACAGAAACTCATTCCTTGGAGTTCAGTTTAGGTTCTGTGATATTTATAGACAAAGGACTTATTCAGATTCAACATATTTTCTCCCTGGCATGACTGCTATTTTTCTGGGGTCAGTAGTTGAATAGACATGGAATATTAAAAACAAACCTTTTCAGGTCAAGGTCATACTAAGTAAGAACTACAGTTGACTGGGAAATAATGTGCCATCTGTGGATAAGAATGAGGTGTGGAAATCCCAAGACTGACTGTGGTTTCAACAAATTATTCCTTTTATCAGAGTATTCATAAAGGCTCAGTCACCTCTGTCCAATATTAGTTCAGCTTCATATATTATCGACTAGACCAAAACATAATACAAGTATCTGAGATTTTTTATTCCAGAGACTCACCTGTGACCAACACTTCAAATTCTGCTTCTTCAGAGAAAGTGGAGCTTTCAAAGAAACAGCTGTACACCCCATCATCCAAAAGGGAGATGGAATGGATCCTCAGGGCTGCCTGCCCATTAGTGATATTCTCCTTCAGAAACTCTGTCCTTCCTTGGTACTCTGACATCTGCTGTTCCATATCATCTTGGGAAGCACTATAATGATGCACCAGACCTGAAGGCTCCTTTCGGTACCATCTCACCTCCATGTTCTGAGCATCTATCATTGGATCAAGCTGGCATGATAACACAGCATCTTTCCCTGCCAAGGCAACGATGGGTACACTTGGTCCTATCACATGAAATTGCCCTGAAGTGAGAAAGAAAAAGGATGGAATTGTCACTGAAACCATGACAGGCATGGTTGTGATCATCTGAGAGTGAGAATAAAAGATCAACCTAGTAAACTGCACTCAGTAAGTAGATCTAAATTAGGGCATCTGAATACACTAGTAATGTTAGAGGTACTAACAGAACATGATGCTAATGGAGAACAATAATATGACTTTAATAAAAATTTGTGTTTTCCCATTTACCAATGGTTGAACTTCAAATTTATATAAATCTCTTATCTAAGTCCTAGAAACTCAATATCTTATAAAAATTTACCCTCATTTTTATATCAATGAGTGATTAATAGTTGAATGAGTCATTAATGAACCAGTGAGTGATAATTTACCTCCTAATACTAAGGCATAAGTTGAGAATACTAACACCAGCAACCAAATATATCTTTGTTTTACATGATGTGTTAATAAATATAATATTACTTACAACAAAACGTAATATGAAATCATTAAAAATTGTTTTTGTGTTAAGGAAAAAATCATATAGAATGTACCCATTTTATGAAATATATAAGAATATATATTTACTATAAACATTTGAAAGTATTTTTTATAGGTTATTTCCAAACAATGTGGATAATGAGATAGTAACCAAAATCTCATAAAAATAAGCTGGATTTTTAAAAATATGACCCAAATGTCCCAAACAGATGAATGGATGAAGAAGATGTGGTATATATACACAATGGAATATTATCATCAACTAAAAATGACAAATTTAATGAATTTGTTCAAAGTTGGATGTACCTAGAAGAAATTATACTAGCAGAAATGAGTCAGAAAGAAAAAGACAGAACCAAATGGTTTCACTAATATATGGACAATCAAATGAAAATACACAAGGGGAGGGTGGGGACCAGCTGGAGTGGTCAAGGAGGGGAAGTGTTGGGTAACCCCTGGAAATTGAATGGAGATTAAATTGATGTGAGTATATTAAAAAAATTTAAAAATATTTCGAAAAGCTATATTTATTTAAGCCTCTTCTGCTTCTTATGACTCAGAAATGTCTTCCTTAAGAGGCTGGATCAACAAGTTTTAAAGGTAAGCATCAAAAATGAAAGTGCAGAGTTTTATGGACCCTGGGAAAGTCAACTTGGAAGTGTCCAGCTCACACCTCAAAGCCCAGTGGAGCTCAGGCTGAGGCACAGACTGAGTTTTGCTGACCCAGGGAGATCCAACTAGGCAGAGACGAGCTCCCACCCCAGCAACTGGTGGGGGCGGGGGCTCAGGTGAGCACGGATGCAAAAATTTTAAACAAAATCCTGGTAAACCAAATCCAATGATGCATAAAAAGCATTATTCACTATGACCAAGTGGCATTTGTCCCAGGGGCACAAGGATGGCTCAACATACAGAAATCAATTAACATAATACACCACATCAACAAAGAGAAAAACAAAAACACATGATAATACCAACAGATGCAGAGAAAGTTTTCAACAATGTCTAGCATCCATTCACGATAAAAGCCTTTGATAAATTAGGGATTAAAGGAATTTACCTCCACATAACAAAAGTCATCTATTGCAAACCTACTGAAAACATCATCCTAAATGGGGAAAACCTAAAATCATTCCAGTTAAATTCTGGAACCAGGCAAGGATGCCCACACTCCCCACTACTCTTTAACGTTGTACTGGAAGTTCTAGCAGGGTAATAAGGCAAGAGAAATACAAAAAAAAGGCATACAAATAGGTAAAGAGGAACTGAAGCTATCCTTATACGCTGATGACATGATTTTCTATATAGAAAATCCCAAAATATCCACAGAAAAATTGCTTAAAATAATAAGCCAGTTCAGTATGGATACAAAATCAACACACAGAAGTCTGCTAAAAGAGATAGAAGAAGATAAAAGGAAATGGAAAGACATTCCCTGTTCATGGATTGGAAGAATTAATATCATCAAAATGGCCATCCTACCAAAGGCAATCTACAGATTCAATGCAATCCCAATAAAAATCCCAATGACATTTTTAAAAGAGATAGAAAAAAAATTACTGAAATTCATATGGAATAACAAAAGACCTTGAATATCAAAAAGCATCCTGACCATAAAAAAAGAGAAAGGATGTATTACAATTCCAAACTTCAAAATATACTGCAAAGTCATAGTAACTAAAACAGCTTGGTACTGATACAAAAGCAGACAATCAGACCAATGGAACAGAATTGAGTGTCCTGAAATAAAACTACACATATATAGTCAACTAATCTTTTACAAAAGAATGAAGAACTTACATTGGAACAAAGATAGCTTCTTCAATAAATGGTGGTGGGAAAATTGGACTAAGACATGCCAAAAAAAAAAAAATGGACCAAGACAACTTCCTCACACCATGTATAAAAATCAACTCAAAATGAATAAAAGACTTAGATGTCAGACCTGAAACCATAACATACATAGAGGAAAACTTGGGCAAAAACCCTCCATCAATTACAATTCAGAAATCCCTTTCTGGACACATCTACAGATAGCAAAAAAAAATGAAGGAAAACACAAAAAGATGGGACTACATCAAACTAAAAAGCTTCTGTATAGAAAAAGAGACAACAGAATAAAAATAAAACCAAAAAACAAAAGAAGCCCAACTGAATGGGAAAAAAATGTTTGCCTTCCACAAGAGTGATAAGGGTTTAATAATGAAGATCCACAAGGAACTCACACAATTAAACAAAAGCAAAACAAGAAGCCCAATCAAAAAATGGGGAGAACTAAAAAGACACTTCTCCAAAGAAGAAATACAAATGGCCAACAAGCACAAGAAAAATTGCTCAATGTCACTAGCAATAAGGGGAATGTATATCAAAACCACAATGAGATACCACCTTACACCAGTAAGAATGGCCCATACCCATAAAACAGGCAACAACAAGTTCTGGTGAGGATGTAGAGAGAAAAGAACACTCTTACACTGCTGGTGGGAATGTAAACTGGTCCAACCAATATGGAAAGCTGTGTGGAGGACCTTCAAATTAATGAAAATGGTACTACCATTTGACCCAGCAATTGCGCTCTTAGGAATCTTCCTAAAAGAGACCTCAATGTGGGTACAAAGGGAGGGACATCTGTCTTTTGACCCAGCAATTGTGCCCTTGGGAATCTTCCCAAAAGAGACCTCAATGTGGGTACAAAGGGAGGAACACCTGTGCTCAGATGTTTACTGCAGCACGATTTATAGTTGCAAGGACTTGGAAGCAACCTAAATGCGCCCAAACAGAGGAATGAATAAAAAAATGTGGTATATGTATGCTATGGATTATTGCTCATCCATAAATGACAAATTTGATGATTTTATGATAACATGGATGTACTTAGAAGAAATCATATTAGCAGAAATGAGTCAGAAAGAAAAAGACAGAAACCAAATGGTTTCCCTAATATATGGGCTATAGGGAAAAAATAAACAAAAGCCACGAGGAAAAGTCAAAGCAAGCTAAGCACCAAACTGAAGCACACACATCAGGCATGGGGGAAAGGGGAGGGAATGGTGGGGAGTGTGGGGGTGTAAATCCCTGGGATTACAATGATGTGAAATTTATAAACAATTTTTTTAAATTAAAAAAATATATATAATAAAGAAATAAAGATGAAAATGCCCTTCTCCCTGTCTCCAATATGTACAACCTGGGAGACTGCCTCACTGAGATGTTCAGTTCTTGGCTTTTCTTGCTTCTTCCCATTGCATGTGGTACTTGAAAAAGAACACTAACAAATATAAATCATTGTTTGACTACTGTGAGCAACTCATTACTTACTCTGTTCTTACGAATCTCTTTGTTTTAGTCAATTGTCTTAACAGTCCAGTACCTTTGAAACAGAACCTTTGCTGGTCTATGAATAGACCCATTGAATCCAGTAGATGGTGCATCCTTCTTGAGAAGAACCCTGCACTGATTCTAGTCTTGGCCTCATTATAGCACTATCAGTGTTCCTTGTTCTCTCTTTCATGCAGCAGCCTTGGAGTAGATATTGGAATCTAGAAGGGCAGACCTGGACAGTCAGGTGAATTCAAATCACACAGGAAGCAAGTGGGCTTGATCAAAGAGATGACAGCTGGAGAGGAGAGCATGTTTGCTTCTGGGCTTTGGACTTGACCCAGGGACTTGGATATCTTGGAAGTAGATTCATGCAGGAGATACATGGAATTACTTGTGGGTGAGAGACATGTGGGGCAGCTGATAATGACAGTTACTGTCTTGACTTTTATTATCTATTTTTTTGTTCCACACATACATGGTGCCTTTTGTCCCCTTTCTGTGATTCCCTGTTAGAAGTTGCATTACATTTGTGACTAGTTTTTGGGTCTCAGTGGTCTTACTTAAGGCTAACCCTACTGGGTTGTACATTTGCCCTCAATGAGATGGGTAATTTGGAAGGTTTTATTGGGAAACCTATGAATGCCATCCTGTCTTTTCTCCCCTCTCTATGTACAAATACTATAAAAATCATTTACACTGATAATATACTTCCTTTGTTACTTTAGAACATGTCACCCTTGGATTTGAGTTACCTGATGCCTCCTTTTCACTGAATAACAAGAAGTACAATTAGAAGAAGCTTATTTTCCTATTGTATCTGTGTAAATTTGTTCCAAAACCACCAGTCTCCCCCACCCCCTGTCATTTCTATACCCCATTTGTAGAATAATGTCATTCCTGTGTTAGGCTCCCTATGGACTATATAAGGAAGAGGCTGTTGCCCTTCAGAGAATCACTAACTCCTGAAATATTGATATAGAAATGAAACCTCTGTCTGTCTCTACCCCATCAGATAAGCATCTGTCTCTATCCAACAGGTGAGAGTGAAAGCAAGCTGAGCTAAATCTCCCCCTCCACAAATCTCCAGATGCTTGTGTCAAGAATGACACGCTTACCCTTGCTCATTCTCCTTCCCCTTCTTTATTCCATTGCAAGTCTGAATAAATATCCCCGTGCTTTGCTAAAGAGTAGAATGGTGATCTTTCAGACATGAGTCTGCTGCCCTCCTCAATTTTTTGATAAATAAAACTGCTTTTCTTCAAACTCTGTGTCCTTTTATTGGCTAATGTAACTGTTACAAGCGTATGGTACATTCTTTCACTCAATCACTTCAATAAATCTCAGGTTCAAAAATCAAATGCCGTGGTTAGAGTTCTCATGACAGGAGCAAGAGAGGGGGAGAAGATCAGGTAAGACAGTGTGCAGAGTATAATAGGAAAGCTGAACACACATTGTGTATGTCCTGTCTGCTCTGAGTTAATTTTCCAGCCCACGGACACATCTGGAGGAATGCAGGGAGCCAGTGCTACACCAGCCTTAGCACACGAGAGGAACATGATACCAGGCATCTAAGAGGGTGATAAGGAATTCTGAAGGCTGATATCAGAAGCTCCTGGCAGCAGTTATGGCCTGCTTACTGCTGAATTATGTTAAATTCACTACAAAAAGCCAGTTGGAAATGAAATATGATGGCAGCTTCTTTAGGGTGCTAAGACCCCCATTTTCTAGATTGCTCTCTGATTAAAGTACACCTTTATTTCCTCTCTATGGGCATGTAATGGTAACAAGTAGCCTGAGCTTTGGTCTTCCAGTTACATTCATTTCATCATTTTTTTATTAATTAATTAACTAATTTTATATTTTTAAAGTACAGAATTATTAGGAAAAGGAGAAAGAAAAAAGAGAGACACCTGTATAGTCATTTGTGGGCAAGAATCCTACAGCTCCTCTTTTGCAAAGGGAAACGTTTGTAAAAAGGAATACCTGCATAATCACAGGTAAGAAGGAAAGCTGCACCAATATTTAAAGGAAAGGAGAGATGACAATTGCGGCATATATAAGGAAGAGATTGCTGTCTTTCAGAGGACAATATATAAAGTACATTGACCCAAGTTTGAATGATTTTAAAAATATTTACAAATATTTAGAAAATAGAAGCTGCTAAATAGAAAAAAATTAGTTAATGGCAAAAGCAAACATAAATGTGGACAGCAGGCATAATTGAGGAAAATCACATAATAACTTAGAGAATGTAATGTCATGTTGATAGGGGGCACCACTCCCCTGGGTGTCATTGTCTCCTGTTTAAGATTGCAGATTTCAAGGAAGATATGCTAAAATGTGAGAATGGCCTTAATTAGAATTTCCTTACAGGAGGACACAAGGGAAAGGAAGAAGTAAAACAGGTTTTTTTTTTTCTCTTTGTAATATAATAATTCAGGGGCTGTTTCTGGACGATGGAAAACCAGTAGAAAGGATATATAAAAAGGTTTGAAACAAAGAAAGAGGGATTTAACACGATTCAGATTCAGATTGAGGCTTGGTGTCTGCCATTTTGTGGGATGAAGATGTGAACCATGTGAGTTTGGCCATGTGGCCAAGGCCTAGGGTTTGCAACCTTTGGCTGGCCCAGGCTAGCAGCATGTGTGTTAAAGGCAGTTAAGGAGTTTGTAGATTTGAACTCCATGTTGGAGTTTGTTTTGCTGAATTTGACTTGTGTCTGGAAGAGGCCATGCAAAAGGTAGGCCTGAAAAGAAAGTGAACTTTGTTGGGTCTGGTACCATGAAGTTTCTTCTACTACCTGGAGGAAGACGACAAGAAAACGTCATGGAGGAGCTGGAGCACACCAAAGGAGCATGCCAAAGGAAGATGTCTTTGAGCACTTGGAGATGAATTCTGACTGACTGAACATTGGTGATATGATCAGGACTGAGAGACTGAGGATTTTCAAACAATCTGGGAAAGGACTTTGGACAATGTTGAGAAAGGTTTTGGACAATGTTAAAGTAATTGGAGTTTTACTTACATGTTTCTTTTGTAGTAATTAGGAAATTATTTTTGTTAGAAATAAATTAGTCTGTACTCTGAGAGTCTTGCTTTGATTTGGGATTTTGGTTGAGAAGGGTGGGGATGGTGGAAAGAACCCACAGAAGTTTAAAGGAGGGTAAATTGAGGCAAACTAGTTTAAAGTTTAAACTGTGTTTCTAAGTTTTTCTTTTTAGATCTGAAAGAGGGGAAGAAAGCTGAGAGAAGTTGGTAGCTGATTTTTGCATACCGATAGTAGGTGAACAGTGAAAATGCTAATGAACTGCTTGGAGCCTGCTTCCTAGGAAGAAGCAGGCAGAGGTGTTCAAGTTGAAGGCAATTTTTTTTTTCTTTTTACCCGATTTCAATGTCACACCCTTCAAAAAATTAAAAATAGACAATGAATATGTCAGGATATATTTAATAGAGTTAAAACCTAGTCTCTGCACATTGCTTAGCAGACATCTACAGTACTGAGGGGTATCAGAATTCCAAAGAAAATGGAAACAACAAACAGAACCCAGACAACACCTGAGGGAAAGGTCAACTGAAACCTGATGGTCCATTGGATAACAACCTGCAAGGACCTTACCCCAGAGTTAGGAAAAGCTAGTGAAAATAGGATTTAAAAGGTCGCCATATAGGCTAGTCTCATAATCTTGTCTCTTGTGGTTCTCTTTGGGTTCTACCCAGATGATGCACACACTGCCCTACAAGGAGTTCCTGACATACTTGGCCTGACTATCCTCAAAGTTACTCCTGGATATCTGAGCAACTTGTTCCAGGGGTAAAAGTCCTCACATGGGAAAAAAGAATTTACCCCAGAAAAAAAAAGAGACAAGTGGACCAAGTATTAACCAATGACTTGCAGCAAGAGAAAAATTGAAGCAACTGGAGTGAGGAAGAGGGAAAGGGGAAGATGGGTAGTGGTATAGAGGTGCAATATTCAGGGGGGCCATACATAGGGGAATAATAAACATACAAATATGGCCAGTGTATGAAAATCAGGAAATAAAAATTTTAAAATAGGGCATAAAAAGAACCCCAAATCCTTCCTATGGGAAGATGACCTATTTTTCCTGCTGCTTCTTCTAACAGTGTATTCCAATTAATTCCTTTTTTCTTTTATCTGCTATCTCTGGTAAATTCCTTTACCCCCGTGCATCTGACCTCACCCAGATATTTCTCCCCACTACAACTGCCGCCTATTTGTAATGATGTAGAACAATAGCCATATTTTTAACAAAGATAAATGTAGATTAATGCAGGTCTCTGGAAAGTCTTAGAACAGTTTGACTGTTCTAATGTCCAAAGTGGAATCATTCATGCCACTTTCCAGCAAGACTTAATACCTGACCTAACTGCATTTCACTCTCACCCAAAAGTTGAAAAAAGGGCAAATCAATGGGAAACATCTTGGTCAGCACTAGTAAAGTGCTGCTTTTCCTTGAGCAAGGCACTGCCTGAAGCAAGGCACTGCCTTCTTTACTGTTGCTAATGACAACAGTTTTTTGACTATAAAAAAAAACCTTCCATTTTATACAACTTCTTGCTGTACCTTTTGACTTGCTACATGGAATGCTGCTGCCTGATTTATAAGTTATTTAAGAAAGTCATTCAAAATCTCTCTTTGAAATTATCATTTAAAATCCTTGGTTGTATTTTATTGCACAAAATTTTACCTTTTATAATTACTCATTTAAATTTTATTCTTTAAAAATCCCTCATTTCTACCCACTAAAATCTATTTATTAAAACTGTAAAAAAAACAAAAAACAAAGTCATTCATTCTCTAAATTTATAAACATGGATTTTTTTACCCACTAAAATCTATTTATTAAAACTTTAAAAAAAATCAAAAAACCAAAACAAAGTCATTCATTCTCTAAATTTATAAACATGAATTTTTTTTCCAACTGACGTGTAAGGTAAATGAGTGAACTTTTTTTTTAATGGCCTTCTGCCATTAGCTCCTATGGTATTGTACCCTCTCCATGATTGTACATCCCTAGGCTCAGAGGGCATGTGCATGTGTGAGTAGGCTTCCCTGGACCTAGGAGGAAGGGAATAAGAAGACAGTGCAACCCAGGTGGGAAAAATCCAAGTGGCTGTTTTTCTGTCCCTGTTTTCCCCTGTTTACTATTAAAAATCTTGTGGCAATAATGTCAAGGTCTCTGACATTCTTCTTTAGATGTTAGAGCTGATGATGAACTTACCTGGATTAAGATGAAGTCTAAATACAAAATATTCTAAAAAGATTCTAAAAAATGAAGGCTGAATTATACACATTCCTATTATGGTCATTTGGTTTTGTGAATTAAGGATAACATTTTCTTATTCAATTTTTATTGTTGTTTTAGTGTCTCTGATTGCAGATGAACAAGTTATTCTGCAAAGGCATCATTTAAAGGGAAGATAAGGAGTACTGATGAAGACAGATGCTTCTGAGGGGAAAGAAAATAGTTTTGAATTAGGGTGGGACACAAGGATACTCATAGTGCTGTGATTTATATGAATTTTGAATTTGTCTTTAAATAACCATTACAAAGAATCATAGGATCATGGGTGCAGAGTGATGACAAATGGTTTAAGCTTGTGATTCTGAATAGAGGCCAAGAGTAGAAAATGTGGAATGGAAGATTCATAGGGCCAGAAGTTGGAGGTGGGAGTAGAAATGATTTATATAGTCATTAAATCAACTATAGGAAAAAAATACTTATGTACATAGTGGAGAAAAAAATCTTTATGTGAAGATAGCTATAGAAAACATAGGCAGGCAAGGACCAGAGGTGGGGATGTGGAGATTTGAGGGTATTTAGAGATTCATCTGTCCTTGCAAGTTTATCTAATTATACTGCAAAGTAATTAGTTTAACAATAAATTAAATATTTCACAAAAGAATGAACCCCTCCTCAAAATGGAGCACTATATAAAACAAATGCTGCACTGGAAAAATGTAGCACTTTCTGCCCACTTGTGTCTATGTAGTATGTCTTTCAGAAATCTTTTCTTTTGAAAAGCAGCAACAGCAGTAGTCTCTTCCCACAGGGGCCAGCTCCCTCACCTAGTTACTGTCCACCATTCAAGTTCTGTGCTGATCACCTGTCACCAGTGACAGTACTGAGGATAGCAGTGATACTCAAGAGTGGTCATCAGAAGTGCACAACCAGCAAACACCTAGAGACACCAGGCCCAGTACCTTTGGTGCTCTTGTCAGGCAATGTCAGAGACAGGGCTAGAGGCTCAGTCACTACAAAGGCCTTGGCCTCTCCTTCGAGGTCAGTAGGCTGCTGGATGTGACTGCTGGTTCCCCTTTCCTTCCTCAGAGGCCAGGACAGAAGCCTTCTCTTCTACTTTGGGTCTGGAGTAGTCTTTCTCTCCCTTTCATATGCAATCTCTTTTAAGTTTCCCTGATATTCTTTCTCCTCCTCTGGGTTCTTTGTCTGGATTCTATAGTTCTTTCGCTGGTCCCCAAATGTAAGCTTTCTGAGGCTCCCTTGCCATTCTTAGGTTCCCTCTCCCTTTTCTCTCTTGAAGACCCTGGCTTAAATCCATGTTCAGAGTGCCTTCCCTAGAGTTTGAATTGATTATCTTTTCCTCCCTTGGCTAAAGGATTACTAACTTAACAATTGGAAGCACTTCAGAATCCTTGCAGGGATTTAAATTATCTCAGTAAGACCACCACATCTGTTACCAGCTTCTGCCCTGTAACAAAACCACTTTCTATAGTTTGAGGTTGGCATGAGACTAGATAGATAAGACATTTTGGCCAAGGAATTGGCCTAGGAGAGAGAGAGAATCACTCTCACTCTGTCACTGTACAATTTAGGTGCCCATAGCACCATTAGAAGTGTGAACCCTTGATGTTCACTAGAGGAGAGCTTCAGTGTCCTAGTTTACTGTTTCTTTTCTATTATTTCTTCTTCATGCCCTGGCTATATGAACAGTTGTCACCTGAAACTTTATTGCAGTTGATAGTGATTTGGAGACACATTGGGTTCACAGAGCGGGTCCTTTCACCAGAGGACCCCTTTCAGTGGCATATGTCAAATTTTTCCATGAGGCACATATATTTAGTTACATCCAAAAGGGCAGGCTTATTATAAAAAGGGAAGTAAAGTATGCTTACACGTTCTTTTTCTAACATCCAAATTCAGGTAGATTTACCATCAGTTCTAGCAGCTAAAGAAGAATGTTGAAACCCTTGGTATTATCTTCATAGGATTTTTACTGGTGAATAGTGAAAATTATTAGTAGGGAAACAGTCATTTAATACCCCTCCCCTGTCTTGAGTTCCCTCTCCTCTCCAGGTGATACCACCTTTTTGTTAGCCTCCTTCCTAGCTCAGGTGAGACCACCTATGCATGTGCCCACCCAGATGGGCACATGATGCAGATGCATACAGTCATGGGGAGGGTGCAATAGTAGCAGAAGGTTCTGAAAAACCCTGATAACTCTTTCATCCTACAATCCACACCCTCAGAGTTTTTCCACTGCACAATCTACATGTTACTCTTCAAGTTTTCCTTGGTGAATGTTGAACACTATACCCAGAACCCACAGAATACAAACTGTAACAATGCAACTAGGTACAACAGAATGCAACTAAGCCCAGTTCGTTAAGATGCACACCAATAGAGAGGTGAAGATAAAAATAATGGTTGTATACAAGCCATTTATTTTTGTCAGAAGACAGCACTGTAGCTGGCAGCATTGGTCTCTCAGGTCCTGAGAACCATAAATGCTTTGCCATTTATGGCATCAAAGGTTCTACATGTAGTAAGAGAGTGAGTTTATAATAGGTCACAGAGTCAACACAATGTTCTCTTTAGGATTGCTCTCTGACCTGCCATCTCAGGATATGTGACATGCCATTGACTAGTCACGCATGATATTACTTGTATATTGGCCTCCAGGCCATATACCTAAGGAACCATGAGGGTCACTCAACACATGCAGGGAGCCTTTACTGTACAAGGACTCCCCAGTCGATAATCTGTCCTGGGTTCAAGCCTGTTTGGGCAACAGGTTGGGTCGTGGAAAAGCTTTCACTCCTCTGGGTATTTCTTTGCTCTCACTAATCTTTATTGACTCTGGGAAGAATTTCCTGGCATCTTGGGTAAACTTGGTCACTTTTTCAATCTTTTAGGCTCTGTCTTCTCTGCCCTAACTGTCAAAAAATCTTAATTTTTCTTCCAATGTACTCATATATCCAACCAATATAATTTCTAGCAAATTGATATATTTTCTGTTATCATTATTACTAATTAAAACCAATAACAAAGGACACTAACACTTTCAGTATTGCTTCAGAAAAAGAACTGGAAAACAATACCTGATATCAATGTAGATAACTACAAACAAAAATATTTGCTACTATCAAATCAAATCAACAAATTTTGTATTCTGAAAAGACTGCAGAATATATTGGAACTCTTTTCCTAATACAGAGCTCTTTAATCTTTTGGAATAGTAGGAGGAGCCCTTTATTAATGACTAGAGTTCTTTTTGACAATACTGCATTTATACTGTTATGTTCACTCAATGTGGGGCATTTGAAATATTTAGGGATTTGTAACCAATAAACTACTTATTTGGAATATAAACCTATGTGCCCAGAGTAAATTTCTAAACCATTTATTAAAGCCCATCAAATAATTAATTGTAAAACTATAAAATTAGAAAATTAAAGTATTTAAGTAAACATTCTTATCAAATTGTCCCATTACTGTTAAGTGTCCTCTGTCTTATTCTTTTCTTATAAGCTTTTGCTCCTGCACTCCTATCAACCCAGGATAATTTAATAAGATTTTCTTAGAGAAATATCTGGCAAAAATTCAATAATAACCATATGTTTGCCATAGGCTTGAGCTAATTTATTTTTTGAAAGCTATCTGTGGTATATATGTGCATTTAGTCTTTGAACTCTTCCTGAAAGAGAGCTTCTTGAACCTTTGGAGTAACAGCAGTGTCCTTTATTAATTATGAGAGTTCCATTTGGCAACACCTGAGTTTGTGTTGTTGTGTTCATTCAGTGTGGGTCTTCTGCAGCTAATTTCCAAAGCAAACCATGTGATTAATAGATTAGAATCTATTGTTATAACTGACAAGTCTCTAGGGAGAGGAAGGAGGCTAGAGATTTTCAATCATCAAGTATAATAGTTTAGTCTAACATGTCTATGTAAAGAACCTGAAATTTTCATTTAAAACCCTGAAAAGAATTTCTAGATAGGTGATCATATCAATATGTCATTATAATGATGTGTTCAGTTTCCACAAGAGGAGAAGATGGAACTCTTGTTTTACACTCATATTTCCTTGCCTGATATGTGTTTTCATTTGACTGTCCTTAAATTGTATATCTATAGGAAAATTGCAATCATTATTATAGCACTTTTCTGAGTCATTCTAGATTATTATCAAATTTGAGGAAGTTTCACTAGAGTTTTGAATTTATAGCCTGTCAGGCAGAATCGAAGGCAGTTTGTAAACCCCATTTGTGTACAGTTTTGAGATGAGGACAGTCTTGTGGAACTGAGTTTTTTTTTATTTATGAATCTGTGCTAACTCTGAGTAGTTCTTGTCAGAATTCAATTCAATTGTTTGTTACCTAGGTACTTCCTGAGAATTGGAGAACTTGTTGTTTTTAAACAAAGCATCTTACAGTAGCATCTTATTAACACACTAAAAATACAGAGAGAATATGCCAATTACTCTGCTTTATCAGCTTCAACTTGCCACAATATTGAACATTTTTTTAGCCAAGTTACTGACCACATGGAAAGAAAAGATAGTCTGAAATGTTACCAGAAAATTTCAAGAGGAAGAATTTGACCAAAATTGATTTAATTACTTATCAAAGTTAAAACATAAATTACATGTAACATCTCAAGCTATCACCAATAGTATAATAATAAATATGCATGTTATAATAAAAAGTAACTAAGCAAATATTTACATATATTATAGCCTGTAATCTTCATGAATAAAACAGACATAATTGTCATGAGGATCTGATGATAGAGAGAAATATCTTAGTGATAAAAGAAATTTTGATAATTTTGATTTAACATAATTCCTGAGAAGTAAGAAAATGTTCTTTGTGGAGTATATCACTGTCCTATTACTTTGAACACCTACTACCAGGAAATACGGGAGATAAGAGAAAATTCATCCTTTGCCCAGTGACTTTCACAGATTATCAATTACCAAACTTTTCTTTGGATAATGAGGGAATAACTAATATCTTGACTTTTAAAAGATGCTAGAAGCTATCTAACCTAATCTCCTCCATCATCACCATAATTGATGATAGAGACAAATATAACATTCTCCCTCAGTTAGAGTTGTTTTTCCTTTTACCTGACTCCCTGATTCAGTCTGTAAGACTGAATCCAGTTTTTAATTGTAACTGCATAATCTGAAGAAAAATATTGCAAATCAAATACTCCTTGCTTTAGACCATTCAGCTCCTAAGAATGGCTTTGAAGTAAAATGGAAAGGTTAGAGACAACAACAGCTAAGGATGTTCAGGGCATTTTTAGTGGTGTTAGGCAGAGGGTATTTAAGAAAAATTATTTGAAATAAACTCTTAAACTTGGAGTTCAGGACTGGGCAGGGTGGTGCATGCCTGTAAGCAGCAGCCTAGGAAGCCACAGCTGGGGTCAGGGATTGCGGTTCAAGCCCCGTCCAGGGCACGTAGCAAGACCTAGTCCCAAAAAAATAGCTGGGCATGGTGGCATGCACCTGTAATCCCAGCTACCTGGGAAACTGAGGCTAGGGGTTGCTTGAGTCTGTGGTACCCGGGCAATGTGAGCCTGCAGTTCCACAAGCAAAAATAGCGAGACCTAGACTCAAAAACACAAAAAACAGAAAAGCAACTTGGAGTTCACATTAAAGCACTGAATTCCCAGATAACTAGCACTATTCACTTGTAATCTTTCTTCTTCAAACTATTGTACATCAAATTCTCACAGACATTGAAATAAGAAAACATGGCAATGTTGATATAAAGGAGGACATTTGATGAAATAAATAGAAGTGACTTGTTGAGAAGAATCAGTTTAGTGATTGGAAATTCACTACCTGAACCTGACTTGAATCTGAGAAAATTCTCCTTGGGATTCTACTTTATATTGAATACTATTGGCTTACATCTCTGTTAGTATTTTGAGATTGTAAGATCTCTTCTTTGAGGAGTAGTCACCTTAGTGCACCTGCCATCAAAGCACCCATAGTCCTCCACCATTGTTGATTGTATTCTAGGCCTATCCTGTTCTCACTCCTCCCTGGATGCCTCAGTTATAAGATCAGCTTTCAAGCACTGGTTTGTATTACCCTTTGCTTTCTCTAAATTTCACATATAGGAACACCAACCAGTATTTATCTTCTTTTCCAGCTTATTTTACTCAGCATAAATCATTTCAGTTCCATCCAAAGTGGTAAAAATTACATGAATGTTTCTTGTTTGATTACTGAATAGTATCCATTGGATAGGAATATAGACTGGTGCCTGGGATTCATTATCAGATATTTTCTGAATAATAATGATCTCTGACTACTTTGAGATCTGAATAATTTAAAATTTTCTTATGGACAGTTCACTTCACTGAATGAAAACAGTAGAATGATATTTCAAAGTTCAAAGGTAAAATGTTCAAATTTAGCTCATCAACTTTAGTCACCTGTCCATGGATACAGATATACACATATGCACACACATATACAAATACATACACATATATCTTACTGTCCAACTGAATGCCTTTCATTACAACTAATACGATTTTTTCTATCAAAGTATAATTTTCAATGTTGCTTTTGTCATTTAAAGGTAATATTTCACATTTATTTCAATAAATCTGTAGTGATCAAGCATATGTATTCTTAAGTAGATCTGTTTTTAATCAACTTTATAAAGTATAAAATCTCCATATAGAAACTGAAATTTAACTAAAAGAGTCCTAACACACATACCAAAGAGAAGAGTATTTGTTAAACTAAAATTACTCAAAAAATTTGCTCCAGGATCAGGTAGGTGGGTGCAACACAAACCTGGGATATCAGTTTCTAACTCTAGTTATGACAATAATAAGAACACATGCACTTTTCTTTTCTAAGCTCAGTTTTATAAAGTATCTTATAAAATTGAACAAATTAACAAACAGAACTACTTAAAGCATAACTTTTAGTTTGCATATAATTCTATTAATTTATGTAATTGTAATATATTATCCTTACAAATGAATAATAAAATAAAAAAATAATTAGAAATGCAGGCACAAGACAGACTGAAATGAAGTAAATTCTAAGGTCCTCAGGTTCAGGAAAAAACAAAAGCACTGGAGCTCTGGGAATACTTTATAGAATAAAATTACTTCTAAGTTAGAATCCAGTGTAAAGAAAAGTAGTTGTTTTCTTTCCCACTCACCTATGCTTGACCAAGGAAGCAGGATCGAAAGCAGAAGTGTCCTGATGACCTTGCACAAGAGCTGCATCCCAGGTTGGGGTCTCAGTGTAGAAGAGTGAGACATTTTCTCTGTCCTTTCATGGACTGCCATATGCCATAGTTTTGGGGTCTGGTTCACTTAAATTCTCATTCTTCCTGAAACACTATGAACAATGTCCTTAAACACAAAAATGGCTCATCAGAATACCTGACGGGAAAATGAAAGCAGGAAGTGAACTTTGAGCTAGCTGATTCAATCTCTCTGGTAATAAAACCTCTAATAAGGAAGAAAGAAATACAAAGTCGAGTTACTGATTACATGATAAAACAAACATTCTGTGAAGAAAACTCAGACATAAAACTCTTCATTTCAGTTTTCTGAATTGGGGGCCAGGAGAAAGATTTGCAAGATGATCATATATGTTCATGTTGGACACAAGTCAAACTCCAACTCTTTCACATAATACAGATGAGTCTTGTGCAAAAATGTAAAATACACAGCATTGTTAATATGAAAAAGACAACATAAAGGTAACCTGTTTTATTGAAACAACAACTTTTTTTAGTAACTATACAATATTCATATTGGTAATGACACAGAAAAGTTGGGTTAACCATTCATTGTTAAAGCATGTGAAATATTATTGATACTTCCAAGTAAATTTGGCATTGTCTACCCAAACTAAACATGCAACTGCCACATGACCAGTATTTATATTTCTTGTATATTATATCAAAGGAAATAAAAACTGTGTCCATATGAAACATATAGAAGAATGTTCATAAAAAATAAATTTATTATGGTGAAATATTGCAACTGAAAAGTCCTTTAGGGAGCAAATAGCTAAATAAACTGATATGGTCATATTATGGAATACTATTTATCAATAAAAATGAATAAATTATGTATACACAAAACAAGTGGGATTATATCAGTGGATTTATGATGTTAAAAAAATGTCAATGACAACAGTTTCACATAGCACAAATTTTTAATATAACATTCTCTAAAGGACAAAGTTATAGTGATGGAAAATAGCTCAGGATTGAGAGGAGTTAGGTAAATGGTAACAAGTCTGAGGTAAACGACTAAGAGTTAAGTGTAAGTAGAAAAGAGTAGCATAAATCTTATGATTATTGGGAATTTCTACTTCTTGATTGAGCTTAGAAAAATTTATAAGTGGTAAAAAATTGTAAACACACATACATTCATAGTGTTTTATTTTTTATTAAATAATTTATATATATATTATTTCATGTCTTTGTAATCTCCAGGGTTCACCCACCTTCTCCTTTCCCTGACCGTTCCCACCCTCTCCTGCCCCGCTTCCCCCGCTGTGTACTTGTTTGGTTGGTAGTCTGTTTTGAATTTTCCTATGGGCTTCTTGTTTATTTTTCTTATGTCCCATATAATAGTGAAACCATTTGGTTTCTGTCTTTTTCTTTCTGACTTTCTGCTGATATAATTTCTTCTAAGTACATCCATGTTATCATAAAATTATCAAATTTGTCAATTTTAATTGATAACTAATAGTTCATTGTGTGTATATGCCACATCTTTTTCATCTAGTCATCTGTCTTGGGACATTTGGGTTGTTTCCATGTCCTTGCAATTATAAATCATGCTGCAGTAAACATCCAAGCACAGGTGTCCCTTTGTACATGCATTGAGGTCTCCTTTGGGTAGATTCCCAGAAGAGCAATTGCTGGGTCAAATGGTATTTCCATTTTTGTTAGTTTGAGGGTCCTCCACACAGCTTTCCATAGTGGCTGGTCCAATTTGCATTCTCACCAGCAGTGTAAGAGTGTTCCTTTCCACATCCACAAAAGCACTTGTAACCTGTTTTTTTTTTTTTTTTTTTTTTTAATGTGGGCCATTCTTACTGGTATGAGGTTGTGATTTGCATTGTGGTTTTGATTTGCATTTCCCTATTGCTAGGGACATTGATCATTTTTTCATGTGCCTGTTGGCCATTTGTATTTCCTCTTTGGAGAAGTAGCTTTTTAGTTCTCCCCATTTTTTAACTAGGTTTTTTTTTCTTTGTTTTTGTTGAGATGTGTGAGTTCCTTATGGATATTTATCAGTCCTTTATCATGTTTGTGGAGGGCAAAAGTTTTTCCCACTTGCCTGGATTTCTTCTTGTTTTCTCTGTTGTCTCTTTTGCTGTACAGAAACATTTTAGTTTGATGTAGTCCCAGCTGTTTATGCTTCCTTTTTTTTTTTTTTATACATGTGTCCAGAAGTGGATTTCTGAATTGTAACTGATGAATTATAACTCTATGTATATTATGGTTTCAGGTCTTACATCCAAGTCTTTTATTCATTTTGAACTGGTTTTTATAGAATCTGTTAAGGAAGTTTCTTACAGTTCATTTTTTGGCATGTCTTGGCACAGTTTTCCCAGCACCATTTACTGGAGAGGCTGTCCTTGTTCCAATGTAAGTTTTCACTCTTTTGTAAAAGATTATTTGACTATATATATATATAGTCAACTAATATATATATATATATATATATGGATTATTTCAGGGCACTCAATTCTGTTCCATTCATATGATTGTTTTCGTACCAGCACCAAGTTGTTTTATTGATTTATTTTGATTTATCTTTTAATACTATTTTTTAAAATCGTGGGAAAAAAACAAGTTACATAGATAGGTACACATATTACAATCCATAATTACAAAATTATAACCATGCAAAATAATATATACTGATGTGTGATTTAATAGTTTCAAATGCCACTGGCATGGCAAACATCAGATCCAGTGTACTAATTATTATTTCTGGGAATGTATAATGGGGAATAGGATAAAAGAGATATGAAAAGAGAATGTCAACTATCTCTGTGATGGTTGTTCTTTTTCTTTTAATTTAATTTTAATTTTTTTTAGATTTGCATATATACATGTATTTATATTTATACTACATTATTGCATTTTTGTGTACCCCGGGGCTTTCCCACTTCACTAACACCTGTTAACCATCCTGTTCTTTTGTACTCTTTACCTCCCCCGCCTTCTTCTCCCTCCTCCTCTCTTGCTCCATTGTTCAGTCCCACTGGTTTTTTATTTTTTCTTATTCGTTTGTTTGTTTTTCCCTATATCCATCATATAAATGAGACCATCCTGTATTTCTCTTTTTCTTTTTGACTTATTTCTGCTAATATGAATCTTTCTAGTTCCATCCATGTTGCTGTGAATGACATGTGTTTGTCCTCCTTGATTGATGTGTAGTATTCCATCTTGTATATGTACCACATTTTTTTTAGACAATCATCTGTTTTGGGGCTTTTGGTTTGTTTCCATATCTTGGCTGTTGTAAACAGAGCTGCAATGAACATGCGTGTACAGGTGTCCTTTTGAATTAATGTTTTCATGTCATCTGGGTAGATTCCTAGTAGTGGGATTGCTGGGTCAAATGGTAAGTCCACTTTCAATTGTTTGAGGGTCCTCGATACAGTCTTCCATAGGGGCTAGACCAGTTTCCACTCCCACCAATAGTGTAAGAGAGTTTCTTTTTCTCCACATCTGTGCCAACATTTGTTGTTGTCCATTTTATTTATATGGGCCATTCTTACTGGTGTAAGATGGTATCTCAGTGTGGCTTTAATTTGTATATCTTTGATTATTAGTGATGTGGATCATTTTTTTTTATATGTCTATTAGCCATCTGTATCTCCTCTTTGGTGAAGTGTCTTTTTAGTTCTTCTCCTCATTTTTTGACTGGATTTTTGTTTTGTTTTTGTCAAGCTGTAGGAGCTCTTTGTGGATCTTTGTTATCAGATCCTTGTCACTTGTATGAAGGGCAAAAATTTTCTCCCAGTCTGGTGGGTTTCTTTTCATTTTGTTTATTGTCTCTTTTGATGAGCAGAAACTTTTTAGTTTGATAGAGTCCCAGCTGTTCATGTTTTCCTTCATTTTTTTTGCCAGCAATAGTTGTTTACCAAAATGGATTTCTGAGATGAAATTCATGAAAAGTTTTGCCCAGGTTTTCTTCTATGTATTTTATGGTTGCAGTTCTCACTCACTTCCAGGTCCTTTATCCATTTTGAGTTAATTTTTCTACAGGGTGTGAGGATGTTGTCCTAGTCCATTTTTTTTACAAGTTTTGATCCAGCTTTCCCCAGGTCCAATTACTGAAGAGGGTATCCTTGTTCCAGGGTATGGTTTTTGGCCCTTTGTCAAAGATTAGTTGACCATATATGTGTGGTTTTATTTCTGGGTATTCGATTCTGATCCATTGGTCTATTTGTCTGTTTTTGTACCAGTGCCATGCTGTTTTAAGTATTATGGCCTTGTAGTATAGTTTGAAGTCTGGAGTAGTAATACCTCCATTTTCTCTTCTGTTTCTTAAAAGGGTTTTGGCTTTTTGGGGTCTTTTGTTGTTCCACATGAATTTCAGTAATTTTTGTTCTGTCTCTTTAAAATATGTCATTGGGATCTTTATTGGAATTGAGCTCCTACAGCTCAACAAAAACAAAGCAAAAAACCTATTCAAAAAATGGGGAGAAGATCTAAAAAGACACTTCACCAAAGAGGAGATACAGATGGCTAATAGACATATGAAAAAATGCTCCACATCACTAATAATCAGGGAAATGCAAATTAAAACCACACTGAGATACCATCTTACATCAGTAGGAATGGCGCATATAAATAAGACAGACAACAACAAATGTTAGCATGGATGTGGAGAAAAAGGAACTCTCTTACACTGCTGGTGGGAGTGCAAACTGGTCCAGTCACTATGGAACACTGTGTGGAGGACCCTCAAACAATTGAAAGTGGACTTACCATTCGACCCAGCAATCCCACTACTAGGAATCTACCCAGAGGTCATGAAAACATTAATTCAAAAGGACACATGTACGTGCATGTTCATTGCAACCCTGTTTAAAATTGCAAAGAATTGAAAATAAACCAAATTCCCCAAAACAGATGATTGCCTAAAAAAATGTGGTACATATACACGATGGAATACTACACATCCATCAAGGAGGACAAACACATGTCATTTGCAGCAACCTGGATGGAACTAGAAAGACTCATATTAACAGAAATAAGTCAAAAAAGAAAAAGAGAAGTACAGGATGGTCTCACTTATATGATGAATATAGGGAAAAACAAACAAACAAGAAAAAATGAAAACAACGAATGGGATTGAACCATGGAGTGAGAGAGGAGGAGGACATAGAAAGTGGGGGAGGTGAAGAGCACAAAAGATCAGGATAGTTAACAAATGTTAGTGAAGTAGGAAAGCCCTGGGATACACAATAATGGACTAATGTAATATAAATATAAATATACATATATATGCAAAAAAAAACCACATTTACCAGATATTGGAAGAGAATGGGTCAAACAACCAACAACTGAACATCAACTTAACCAACCAACAAATCGCAGAAAATGGGAGATGGAGTGACTGGAGGGGGGATAGGGAGG